>JABUQX010078851.1:0-2500 GCA_015478945.1 Trachelipus rathkii
AAGGAGAGATATATATATAATATATATATAATTATATAATTAATATTATATATATATAATATACTATAATATCTATTATATATATATATACTAAAGCTATATATATAATATATGATATCAGTTCTATACTTACGTAATAATAATCAATATGTAATGATAATATTCAATTATCAACAATCTATAATACTATAATATATAACGGCCCGCTACGGTATAATATAATAATATATCAGTAAATGATATATAAAATATTTATATATATAGGGTAATGATTTATAGTATATATAGTATTAAATATAGTATATTCAGCTTGACTGTTTTCTACTTATAATTTATAGTTATTATAGTATAATATTATTATCATATACAATATATATATATATTATAATAATAAATATATTATATAATATATATTAATTATATTATTATATATTATATAGCTATAATATATATATATATGAGGTTATATATAATATATATATATATATATATAGTTATATATATATATCAAATTACTCCTAAAAGTTTAAGAAGATGATAATAATTATAAGCTAATTCTAAGGAAATTCCTCAAATCTAAATTATGCGTAATGTATATTTCTTACCAATGACAAACAATTATTATTGAGATCATATATTATGTTTAAAGTAATTTCAGTAGCCCTACCAAAGTGTGAAATTTTAATTTTTAATAATGGCATGTCCTGTCAACTAGGCCAGAGACACAATACAGTGAATAGCAATTAGTAGTCCCGGTTTTTCAGCGATATTAGGGAAATCAATTTATTTCGCTATTTAGAGATATATTGACATTAAGGATACAATTTCATGTAATATTGAATTATGTGATGGAGAATAAATTATGTTAATGATATATAATATGAAATTGTAATTTTTTTGGACTATGAAATAAAGTTTACGAATGAAGGAATGAAATGATTTGAAGTTAGCATATTAATATGAAATAATAACGGACGGTGCATACATATTAAATTAAGTAATAATATAACAATTTTAAATTATTATTATTATTATTATTATGTATGTATTATTATATTATTAGTATTATTACTTATATGCATTAAACACAAAACAATCTCAGAAAAGAGGTCAATGAATAAATGGCTGACTAAAGCATTACTAACCTCAATTAGACAAAAACACAAACTACATAAGTGCTAAAGCTTGGGACTATACCTATGACATGTTTACACAGAATATCCCTACAGCTTAAAAAAACCAAGTAAAGAAAATCCAAAGCAATTTCTTTGCCGATATTAGTTCAACCAGACCAATCCACCCACTTCCCAAATGAGCATCATTAACATGACATCTTAAACCGACAACCAATAAACACAAAGACAAAAATAGAACAATTAAAATTAGGTGATGAAATAAGTCACGAATAACAACGCAATAGTTCATGAATTGAATCTCCTACTTGTACTACGTATGGGGCAGCTATTAGCGTCAACAGTTATGTGGTAATTTCCGAAGTTCCAGATAACAGCGAGGGTCTTGCCGACTATTAAGACCACACGAAGGCAGAACTTTGCATGTCAAAGAATATCAAGCCTCTGACGTGGAGCTGTGTTTATAAATGGTTCATGAATAAAGGCTCTGCCTTCAGAGTGTCGCGAACTGGAAGTATACAAACACTGCAAAAAGAAGATCTCACCTATTTTAGCCCGTGCTCTATAACATTCAATTGACTCTACATTCACTATCCTAACTGAACTTATAAAATTGGCAAAAGTTTGTCCCTGTTTCCCAAAGAGCTCTGACACCGTCCCTTTGCCCGTAAAAACTCTCGTCCGATTTCAATCCTACATACAACTGGCAAATCTTTGAAAAATTGGTCCATACTCAACTTACTAATTACTTGCAGATGTAAAGCGGAGCTTCTTGCTCTCTAGAATCTAATTTGGCTTCGAACGACAAAAACCCGCGAACACAGAGGATGCTTATGTATTCCTTGACTGAAAAGAACTATACAAAGCACTAAATGATGAAACAAACATGTTACTTTGTAATACCTGTTAGATTTCCTCGAAGCTTTCGATGTAAAAGTTCCGCACAAAACTCTACTCTTAAAGCAAATTAGAGAGAGACTTGGGTATCGTAATGGTTCCAGTCAATGGTTTCAGATCATACTTAGTCTGACCGAACACAAACGTCAGCTTAGGAGACCCATCAGTCCCACCTGCCTCAAATACCCACGGTGTCCCTTCAAGGGCTCCGTACTTGGGCCAGCTATTCTTGTAATATGAATACAAACTGAACTTTTCAAAAATTGTCAGAATTCAATAACTCTCAGTATGCTGATGACACTGCAATCTTTAATATCAGACCGTAATATTAACACACTTAACGAAAAAGTAATAATGAATTAAAAAAACATTATAACATGGGTAGAGCAAACAGACTCTGCCCTATCTACAAAAAAAATCAAATACGCGTAGTAATACAAATCAAAAGAACCTATTGCAACTAAGATGTA
>JABUQX010078851.1:10000-15000 GCA_015478945.1 Trachelipus rathkii
TAACTTCTAATCGTCCTCAGTGAGGGTTTACCAAATCCTTGTAACTGCAAATCGAATACTAGTAATAAGCAGTGACGGCTCTACCATATACATTTATATATATATATATATATATATATATATATATATATATATATTTAAAAATATATGTATATTTATATATATATATATATATATTATAATATATTAATATATATATATATTTATACTGTATATATATAATATATAATATATATATATATAATAATATAATATATATATATATTATATATATATAATAGATATATATATATATATATATATATAATATATAATATATATATATATATATATATATATCGGTTAAAAGTAAAAAAAGAAGTGTTTTAATGTAATAAATGCCAATGATGAAATCTCAAAAGAAAGATATTTAGAATTATATAAGGAGGAAAAAAGGAATACTAAAAGATGCATACATATAAGGAAGAAAGAAAAAAAGAGGTAAATGAACAGTCTGGAAAGAGGTGCATGGGGACTTTCAATAGGAAGCTCTTCTGGAAGGCGGCACGAAAGGTTAAGAGTGAGAATAAGGGGAATCTGCTTAGAATAATGAATAGGGATGGTGCTTTCGTAACTGATGAAATGTATGTGAGGAGAGTGTGGAGGGAACACTTCGAATATCTGCAAAACATTTTCAGTAATGAAGAGGTGATAGTGAATGTGTGTGGGTTTGATAGTGCAAGAAGAAATATGTATTTTGGGGATGAGATTATTAGTAAGGAGGGAGTAATGGGTAGAGTGAGAAAGAGGAAAAAAGATAAATCTGCAGGTATAGATGAAATTACTGGTGAAATGATCAAGAACGGAGGAGAGATGGTGATTGAGTGGATTTGGAAGTTGTGTAACAAAGTGTTTACGGAGCGTATAGTTCCGAGAGATTGGAGGAGAGCAGTAATAGTACCCATATATAAGGGTAAGAGGGATAAGGGTAACCGTAGAAATTGAAGGGGAATTAGATTATTGAGTGTTGTAGGGAAGATATATGCTGGTATGTTTGTTGAATTAGTGCGTCGAGTGGAGCGAATGACTGACTGACTGATTGGTAAAGAGCCAGGTGCGCTTAGAAGTGGTAGAGGATGTGTGGATCAAATCTTTACATGAAAACAAATGATTGAGAAAATGAGAGAGAGGAAGAATAAATTGTATTTAGATTTTATAGATTTGCAACAGGAGTACGATAGGATTAATAGGGAAGCTCTGTGAAAGGTGTTAGTGATACATGAAGTGAATAGTAAATAGTGTGTAAGAATAAATGGAGTTGAAAGTGATTGGTTTAATATTAATAGCGGAGTGAGAAAGGTATGTGCTATTTCCCCTTGGTTATTCAATTTGTATATGGATGGGGTTATGAAAGAATTAAAGGTGGAAGTGCCAGGGGAAGGTGTTAGAAATAAAGGAGATAGAAGAGAGTGGAGGGTGCCCTACCTATCATTATACGGATTATTTGGTTTTGTGTGGTGAATCTGAAGAGAGATTGGAGAAGGATGGTAAGAGGGGATTGGCAGGGTTGTGTAAAAGAAGGAGTTTCAAAGTAAACGTAAATAAGAGTAAGGTTATGGTTATGAGCGAGGAAAGTCCTCGGTGTGAAGTTATGTTGGATCGTGAGCAACTTTAGCAAGTGCCTGAGTTTAAATATTTAGGATATATTTTGGACGAAAGGGAACGGATGATGCAGAATGTAGTAGGAAGTTGTGAATGGTTGTAGGTGCTAGCCCAGTTAATCCTTGTAATAATGTTAGGGCTAGTCTTGAGTGCGCAAGGGCAACAGGTAGGGGCGCCGCACATCTTTGAAATTTTAACCTTAACATCAGACCATGATACTGACGTCTGTGCATACCGTTGTTTTGAGAATTTTAAAAAAAGGTATGTTTCGACCCACCCTAATATATAATATATTATATATATATATATATATATAATATATAAAAACATATAAATATATATATTATATATATATATATATATAATATAACCTATATATATATATATATATATATATATATATATATATAAATCAAACCAGATATTACCTCGTGAATATGATGCCGTTTCCGAATGGTTGAACTCGACAACCAAATCTCTTCATATCATGAGGGATCATCCCGATCACACACACCCTAATTTTGGGGGGAATTTGGGGGCTAAGAATGAGAGATGAAAATAAAGAAAAAATTAGACGAATTAGGGATCAAATGTTTGATGAGGCATTTGATGACACTAGAACTGTAGTTGATCAGGAATTATTGGCGGTCAAGTTGTTTATATTATTTAATTTTTAAATTGTTATATTCTAAGCTCTACATTGTAATGTTTTAATTGTGGAAAAATAAGTATAGATTCTGTTTAAAATTAAAACTTTAGTTGGTTAATGAATATGTGTTTAATATCATATATATAAATATAATTATATTTATTATTACCTAAGATTAGTATAGTTTAATAAAAGACTTGCTATTGAACATATCCATTTTGTCCAGAATTTTGGTGAGCCACTTCGGAATTCAAAATGATTTTCTTAGCCTCTGTACAAGCTACCACCCGCTATCGTTTCGGCGTTCTTCGTCCGATTTATATCCAACATCGAAGAAAAGGAAGGAAGTTTGTTGGTGCTGCAATGTAAGTTCTTTCTTTTCGCTGAGGTAACCAAATTTTTAATAAAACATATAAGAAATTTTACCAAAAATTTTATTTTTTATTTTTAGTAAACACTTCTTAATAATAGTGAAACCAAAAGTTCCGAAAAAGTAAATTTATCAATGTCGACGGAATAATTTAAAATCAACAATTCCTGAAGAAGTAGTTGATAGTTTTAAGGTCGAAACAAGAAATCAGAATGTACAAGAAATATGTTAGATATTCGAAGATATGAAATCAAAGAGAGAAACCATAGTTAAAAATTTATAAATGTTATCCAGCTTAAAAAAGAAAAACTAACTGTGCGATTATATGATATCTGAATGAAAGAAGCAATGTTCGAAAAGAAATACATGTATGATCGCCTAATAATGACGTCATGGCCACGATACATTAGGATTCGGTAATGCGTACATGTCTTTGTTTGCTATGTTTTTACGGGGATATTTGTGAGTTATCTGGTTACTGTTTTAGGTAGATACTAGAGGTTTATTAAAATGGTATCAAATTTTATTAAAATATCAATAATAGATTCAATTATAATAGTTTTTGACTTGCTCAGTTAAAGAACAGTAATTTCTTATATTTCTCGCGTAAAATTTTTGGAGCATTACCATCTTTTCCTGCCCTAGTTGAAACATCCATCCTAGGCTTGCCCAACTCTGCATCAAAATCTTAGTTCTGTAAAAAGTTATAAATTATAGTTGCTATAGTTATAACCGACTCGAATAGAGGAATGAGTTAATGAGTTCTTTTTGAAGTTGGGTAGATATGTATGTAGCTTTTCATGCCTTGTTCCAAATGATGTTTATCCAAGCTTCATCATCTAACCTCAAATCGATCAGGTGATCAAGTCCTTGAAGAAAATTCGACGTAGATCTTTACCCCTCAATAAATGGCACACTCGCAATGTTTTGTCACATAACAACATCTATAGTAGATAAATGATCGAAGGAATATATTTTCTTTTTTTCTTTAATATTCTTTGGCAGATACATTATGATGTTACAGGCTTATCCTTCCGTGATGAATTATGCTGCTGCCGAACTGCTGCTTTTGTACCACTGTAATGATACGTGATTTTGCCGTTTTCATGAATATGTATTTTATCAGTAAAAAAGCTGATGATGAAAACGATCTCAAAATACACTTGTTTTTAGTTTGGGAGCGAGAAAAAGTAGACAGTGTGCAATTCTTCCCGTTTTGAAATAGACGACCGTATGCACAACGCTGCACTGTATTCTATTAATGTAAAGACTCAATAAAATTTATACAAAGTTTGAAAGGACACCTTGCCAGTATCGAATCTTAATTGAAATATTAATTTCATTACACTTTTTTTAAATATTTCTTAACAATGATTTTTTAAAAAGCACATACCCAAAACATTATTCATTCAATCTTATTTAATTAAAAAAATAAAGAACATTATCACCACTTTTATTTATATTTACCGTTCAGTACTTAATGATTTTATCAAAAATCTCTTTTCATTCATTCACCTAAATTTTATTGGGGGAATGTGCCCCTTAGCACTTTCATGCCATAAACGCCCACAATGCACCCCAACAAAATAACTGAATAGAACCATCCAGAAAACAAGTAATACATAATATAAATGAATAATCAATTAATAATTATAATAATGAATCAATAATAATAATATAATAATAATTAATAATAAAATAATAATAATAATTAAATAACAATAATAATAATAATATATATAAATACATAATTTAGAAAATTATATGTCATGACCTTTTGTCTTTTAATATAAGGTTTTACCTTTTAACTTCCAATTCCCTAAAATATTTTCTTCTGATTTTCATTTAAATTTCTTAATACTAGTCTAGAAAATAGTTTGCAAAGAAAGTAAGAGGCATTTATATTTTATTAGTTTCTGAACCGGTTTCGTCCGTAACCTCGGAACACTCTTCAAGAGTTTCCGATTCTATAAATTTTAATGAATAAAAAAACAAGATTTTAAAAAAAATTAAAAACTTAGCAAATTGAAGAAGAGTGGGCACCGCTCCTTTTAGGGGTAAGTCCGCATAACGTACAATTTCCCCTCGGAGAAAACGCAGTCCGCAAGCGCTCCCTCCGCACCTATTCAGATATCAAACTTCCGCTATTCGCAAGTCCGCTCGTCTTCCGCTAATAATGTGCGACTTCAAAAAAGGATTTAATATTAAATACTAAATAGTATATATCCTTACAAAAATTTATTTATAGAATATTATATGAAAAATTGAAAGTGAATATTTTACAAAATCTCAAGAATTTCCTCTTCCTCCTCAATGTCTTCTTCAAAGGACAAGAGATCC
>JABUQX010078851.1:25000-63637 GCA_015478945.1 Trachelipus rathkii
TTATAGAAAATGTCTCTGATGGGGGATTATTTGTCCCTCCCGTTGAGTCAGTTCATTCCCTTGATGGGGCAGGAGAGAGTACCGAGATCAGGCCCGATTTGGATTTAGTCTGTAGCTCGACGCATGCGGAGCAAGAGGGTAGTTTAAGTACAGATGTAGAAAATGGGATATTTGAAAATACTGTAATGACTGAATTGCGGGGGGGAGAAGGGTATCGTAGCGCTTGTGATTTAAGGCCCAAGAGCGTATTGAGGGAAGAACGCAGGGCTCTGAATAAACTATTCTACCCAGTAAAATTAACGAGGACGAGGGGAACATAATAAAATAATAATAATATAATAATAAATAATATAATAATAATAAATAATAATAATAATATAATATAATAATAATATAATATAATAGTATATATTAACAATAATAAATAATAATAATAAATAATAATATATAAATATAATAATAATAATAATAATAATAATAATAATAATAATAATAATAATAATAATAATAATAATAATAATAATAATAATAATAATAATAATAATAATAAAAAAGAATAAATAGTAGTATAATAATAATAATAATAATAAAAATAATAAAATAATATAATAATAAATAATAATAATAAAATAATAATAATAATAATAATAATTAATAATAATAATAATAATAATAATAATAATAGATACTAATAATAATGACAATAATGATAAGAGACGCATTATGATGGTGGTTAATTGGATAAATTTTGGGAGTGAGAGGGATACGACCTTTTTAAGGAAAAATTGTGTTAATGTTGAAACTGCGATGACTGCAAAGAGAGCGGGTTTTATGAAATTTTATTCTATTACGGATAGGAGAAATAATAATAGTTATTTACTAGATTGGGGAAGCTCTTTAAATTTAATACGACCTTCAGAGGCAGACAGGAGTGGGGGTGTAATGGGTTCTGTGACAGCGGCTAACGGAACATTGATAGCTATTTATAATAAGAAATTAATTAAAATTGACATTGGGCTTGGGAAGCAATATGAATTGTACGCGTTCGCGGCAGAGGTCAACTTCAACATTCTGGGGATGTCTTTTTTGGAGAGATATGGGTTCATTATTGACTTCAATTATCATTACATGCTCGACCCCGATACAAACCGTGGCGTTTCAATAGATAATGAAGCTTTTGGCTTCTCACGCCAAGTACGAAATTCGATATTACCCTTATCTTCTCCCACTTTAGTGTGATAACTTTTATCTTCTTCCCTCTCTCTGACGCTATTGGCGAAAAATATTGTAAGAAGGGCCTTAATGAATCATGAACTCTTTATAATAAATCTCATGGCGGGAAGGTCGAAATAAATAAATTAAAGGCGGTCTAATGTTATATAATAGAGGTTATGAAAATGCAATCGATTTGTAATGGGATATTGTAAAATTAAGGAGGTCTTTTATGTATTATACAACGATGTACTGTAAGAATAGAATTTGTATTTCTTTATAATAATGTCAAATTACTACTCAAAAAAAAAAAAAAAAAAAAAAAAAAAAAAAAAAAAAAACTGTGAGGGCAGGATTTCTCCTTGCCCTCACGATAATTATGTATACCTCATGATAGCTCTGTACACCTGTTATATACACCTATGAACACTAATCAAAAAAAGGGTTTTCTGTATGTCGAATTAATAATTATTCTTATTGTGTAAGGAATTTCTTAATGACCTTTTTGTATTAAAACTTTCAAATGTAAAAGTGAGTCACTGCGGATGATGCTGCCCGAAGGGTGCCTGGCATTCGAGGGAAGGAGAAGAGTTAGCGTCTCATATTATAAGAAGAGAGATGCGTTAGAAAAAATCTGCATTATTAAAAGCCGGAAGATTATTGTTAAATTGAATATTATCGTGTCGAGCTTTTGGAAATATTGTTATAAATTGTGAAGGGAGTGTTTAATTAATTTAACCCTAAATTGAAATAGAAGGGGTTTGAAGATCACATTGTATGATAATAGATTCATTATTAGTGAAACTTAATCGGGCTCTTGTGTTAAAATTTTGCTTAATATGTACTATTGATTATTTTGAACATTGATATTATTCAATTCCATTTAATTTAATTAAACTTAAAAATAAGATCAAGAAGGTTATACTCTTTTTTATTCCACTGTATCTAACTCTCAAGGGTTGATACATACATACATATATATATATATATATATATATTATACTATATATAATATATATATATAATATATATATTATATATATATATATATAAATATATATTATATATATAATATATAATTAGTATATATAAATATATATATATATATATATTATAATAATAGTAATTTAAAAATATTATTTAATTAGTTTTATTATAATATTATATAAATATCATATTCATTAGATCTAAGATTACATGTATATATATATATATTATATATATATAATGTTAGGCTGGGGCTATGGTTCCCCTTACTTATATAATACATGTAACCCTGTATTAGTCCCGTACAACTAAAAGTTCATAACGAAAATTCCCATTGTTTTAAATCAATTAATATTATGTAAGTCATGTAAACGTCTTCCCAAAGAGTATTTTGAATTTGAAAGGGCAACCCACAGCCAGAGGATCTTTGCTGACAGTTGCTAGGTCACTATGAAAGAACTAAAACGAGGTCAGAAAGTTTTAGACATTAGAAGGGAACGCAGTGTTAAATTTTCGAGCAAACAAAAAAGGTTTAAAAACATTCAATGCCAAAATTTCCATTGTAATTAATTTTTACCAAATAAATTGGTGTTCCTCATTCATTTACCTTTCATTGTGAAGAAATAAATTAAATTAATAAATCTTTTTGCTTGCTTCCATTAAAGAATTAAAATTCCTAGCTTTACACGTTGGTGATGTCCTATAGGAAGCTAGTGCCGAATGGTCGAAATGGAAAATCGTCGACATAGTCAAATGGCGACATTTGTTTAAGAAAAAAAAAAATTCTGGTTATTTTAGAGTTTCTCTAACGAATCAAACAAAACTTAAACCTAACCAACTAACCTAACCTAACCTAACCTAACCTAACCTAAACCTAACCAAACCTAACCTAACTAAATCTAACCTAACCTTACAACCTAACCTAACTTAAACCTAACCTAACCTAACCTAACCTAACCCTGCGGAACTGCTGCACGAATAATTTTTTTTTTTTATGTCGTGTCGACCATTTTCTGTCGAGAATTGGACTATTCCCCCTCTATCCTTTTTGCTAAAGGAAATTTGCCTGTGAAGTGAATCAAAATAGTGAAAAGTTAATAAGAAAAAAAACAGGTCAAAAAGTTGGGTGTGTTTGTCTGTCTAGCACAAGAAATCAATTACAGAGGAAATGCAACATCGTTAATATATAAAGTGCTCTTTTCATATTCCAAGATCCCAAACTATCACTTTACCAATAAAACCCAATCTGGTGTTCCTAAACGCCGTTAAATGGCCTTCACAAAGAGAGATCTCTGGAAGTTACAAAAGAAGAGTAACTTCAGAATACTTCCCTCAAAAACGTTGGAGATCACTCACTTCCGCACCAAGAAGAACTCAACAATTGCTCAAGAAAAAGACTCTTCTTCCCAGTTCCAGACTGATCGGAATGAAAGAGGCTCAACGTTCAAACGACTTCAAGCACCAATAAAATGTCACTTCCCTCGCTGGCTCATCGAGAAAAGATGGGGGGGTTATAAACTCTACTCTTATGAGCCTCCCCCACTTCAACGAATTTCGACCCCCTCTCCTAGCTCCCACACCAAAACAACTATTTTACTGGTTAACTGACATAACGGATTCTAAAAACAAGATTAGAAGATCTTTCTTTAAGAGATCTTAACTTCAGAGACTCTATTTTAAGCCCCAAAAAAATCGTAAATACGATACTTTTCCGTTGCAAAACAAGACAAATCCCAAGATTAATAGATTGCAGTTCAGTGACTTATGCCCGCTCTGAGGCAAATTTAGGTAGTCCTTTCATGGGAATGAAAAAGAATGAAATGCCGAGCGCTTACTTAAGCAGAGTTAAGTATGGTCCTATGAGAAGAACTTTGACTTTAGTGGTTGAAGTAATTCAAAATTTATTAGAGAACGTTTCTTATCTCCAATTAACCAATCAAATACAGAATTAGCTTGATGTCCATATCCAGCAATCGGAAACTTGGGGATTTGTGGAATTATCAGACAATTTGGTAATGCAATTTTTTAAAGTTCAAGATGAAAACATTACTACTTCCATCAAGAAGATGAGAGAGATGGCAGAGTAACGCCATATAGAGGAAGAGACCAGCCTAGGCGAAAAGAGAAATTTCAACACAAGCAAAGGATATGACCGTTTATTTCAATGTACAAGAAGAGGTGCTCAGAAAAATAAGGAATGTTGACACATAAAACATGACTGGGTACAGCAGTATGGGTGAGATTAACGGACCTTTTTTCATTGCTAATGTTGCCTAAGAAACATATGCAACTTTCTTTTGCGCGTTTTTTTGGTAATGATTTGTGGTTTCTGGGTCTCTCATTTGTTTTCCCGGGCCCCGAGTTGATTGGGTGTATCCCTGAGGTCCGCCCCCCCAGGTAACTACTCCACACGCACTGTCCCTAGCCAGCACAACTTTTAGCTACTTTTCGGATATTTTTAGCCTTTATTTAGTATTTAATGCGTATGACGTCAGGCGGTTGTTTAAGTATACTTAATATTATGCACATGTACTCAATGTTTTTGGGAGCCCGCGAGACGCAGAACACAATACATCAAGGACAGCCAGATAGACCTGACCATATATACTTTACGAATCAATGGATAACGTCACCTTCTCTCCCATTCTCACTTATTTAATATATTAAATTTACTTATTTAAAATTTATCCACAACTGGAGTTGGAGTCGAACCAGGCTTTCTTAATATAATCGACAAACATCTAACCAGTTACGCTATCGAAGCATATAAACAAGGCTGTCTGGAAGATGACCATACTTTTTGAAAATAATAATAATAAAATAATAAAATAATAATAATAATAATAATAATAATAATAATAATAATAATAATAATAAATAATATAATAATAAAATTAAATAATAATAATAATAATAATAATAAAATAATAATAATAATAATAATAATAATAATAATAATAATAATAATAATAATAATAATAATAATAATAATAATAATATAATAATAATAAAATTATATATAATAATAATAAAATAATAATAAAATAATAATAATAAAAGGGCGCTCTTATCAGAGCCATAAACTTTGTTCGAAATTGGACCTTTTGTTTCCTTTCATAAGTTTCTACACAGTTCACAATGATACACTAGTTTAATTTATTATGGGATGATATATATATATATATATATAATACGTTATATATATAATATATATATAATATATATAATAATATATATATATATATTATATATATATATATATATATATATATATATATATTATATATATATATATATAATATTTTCGTTTTAGTGACATCGACCTTCCGATCATGAATCCTGAAATTGAGGGTAGGAATCTCCTTTTCGGGGTTCGAAACCCTTTTAAGTCCCACCCATTTTTACTTTCCCTTCTTTTAGTAAGGTTACGGCTATCATATCCTCTACAAACTTGCTACCCTGACTGCGGGTGGTGTCGCCCACCTTGTCCTGAGTTTTTGAGCAGCTACTCCCAATGTGATGAGGCTGAGCCCCAAAATTTGGAAATGGTCGTAGGCAGATGAAATCTGGTGGCTGCATAGAAGAGGGTGGATGAAATAGAGTACTAACTTAAGTTAAGTACTGGCTCAAATTATTCGGTACTGTACGGTGCGGTACCGCTTTAGTAAACATGTACTTAACATCATAATATAGGCGTTAATTTAAATGTTTTCAACGACCTAGAACTCATTTTTGAGAGTTTCAGAACCCTCAAGTGTGCTGGAGGACCCCTAAGGGGGGTTCCTAACTGAAAAACATGGATTGCGTAACAGATGAAGATGGAGGACGGTATAAGAATATGGAGTAAGAAGAAGTCTCATATGACAGAGCAGATGAGTCATTGTACTTCAGCAGTGCCTGGACATGACTGGCCGAGCCTGGCTGGAGCTAGAGTTGAAGAAGTCTCGAGTGAGTAGCGAGCAGAAGTTGGATTAAGAAAGGAAGAAAAAGAAGTCTCATCTGTCTGATCAGGTGAGTTTATTTGTCGGAACCAGTACCTGGATTCCGCGTGCTGGTTGCTGGTGCGGTGCGGAGCCGGGATTTAGTTAAGTTACGTTTATAAATAGAATATTGATGTGCTATTTATGTTTTTCAACACGTAAAGCTGAATTAACAGTTTCCGAACTCTCACAGGTGTCCGAGATATCCCAGAGCTGTGGTCTAGGAAAAAAGATGAAATAATACCGAGTACATAGCTGATGGCTGGGAATAGGAGGCAGATTCACAGCCTGGAATGGAAGCGGATCGGCGGTGGAGAAGAGGACGGACTTAAGTATGGCGGTGCTTGAATCAAAACTGAGCATACGACTTGTCTAATGTTATGTTTTACACAAACCTTGTAGAAGGATACATGCGGAATTTGCATACGTTGAATTATACATTTTACACTCAACATTTTGGTTTTTAGAAAACTGTTTTCATCTTCTAAAGTTTTGAAAAACATTTTTATGTTTTTGAAAAATATTTTTATGTCGATCTGTTGTATTGTTTTCAAAACATTTGAGTTTGCTAAAAGTTGTTAAATTTTTAATAAAACATGTTTTCATTGACCCTAAAGCAGTAAAACAGTGACATTAGGACACTAGACAGGTGAGATGGGGGCCCCAAGAGGTGCCATTCTTAATCCAAAAATCAAATCTGTAATCCTTAATTTTCAAAATCAAGTTTTTATTTAAAAAGATAACAACTTTTTAGTTAAAAAACGATTTAGCGACACCCGAAAACCCCAATTCATGGTACCAAAATCGACCTTTAAAGACCATGTTGCAAATGTTGCATACGCAAACATTGCAATAAAAATCCATGGTCTCAAAGTGTACATAACTACTATATTATATTATTATATATATAATATTATATTATATATATATATATATATATGTCTATTTTTTTAAATATAATATATATTTATATATATATAATATATATATTATATATATATATATATATATATATTATATATATATATATATATGTCTTATCCTTTTTATGGCGCAGATAAATTTGTTTTTGTGTTTTTTTTCATATATTGTCATTATATGCTACTAATAATAAATTTCATTGTGAATAAACAGGATCAAAAAAATTTAAATAAAAAAAAAGTAATTATTTAATAATATCGTACTATTTTAAGAATCTTCAGTTTAGCAGAGCCCGAGACAGAGCGACGTCTCGGGATATATTCTGAAGCGCAAAAATCTTACCGAAATAAGAGAAACAGTGTTAAGCCAAAGTTGATTTACGCAGGTTAGGTCGGAATTTACTGCATCGTAGATCAATATAGATTAGGCTGAGTTTTACTACATCGTCGATCCAAATAGATTATAGGTTGCGGTTTACTGCCCTCTAAGCTCAGGTAATATGTTTTGTTATGTATGCACAAAATCTATATATGAAAACAAAACCCAATTCGGAACATATTTTACCCATAAACATTATTTTTTACCATATTTTGAATTCTTTCACTCGGCAGCCCTAAAAGCCGTTTTCTTTCTCCTGCAAAATCAACGTTTTGGCTTACTTTATCAATTAATTTTTAATTGCTTCATATTTCGTATCTTTCTCTTTCACATCTTAAAGGACAGACTTCATAACAAAATCTCAACTATTCCAAACCGATAAAAGTAAATGTTTTTTTTGATGAACAACTATGGTATCTTTAATTTTATGAAAAAAAAACAAAAAAACAGTTGTTGTTTTTTTTTGGGGGGGGAGGGAGGTGAAGAGAGGAATTTTTTTTTTTAATTTCCACAAAAACTGCCATAAAATCTTTAATTTTCAAGATATTTCAAATTTTTTTTTGCACTAAAATACTGCAATTTAGTGTGATAATAAATTTTAGTTAGACACCTTATTTTAAAATTTGTTTTTTAAAAAATTTTTTTTACAATCTCTGAAAAGTACTTTCAAAATTTTTGAACAAAGAATAGTCAACCATGGCTGACACCACCTTACGTTCTACAAAAACTTTTAATATAAATGTCAGTTTGTTTACACGTATATATTTGAGCTTGGTACCAAATTTGAAGAAAATAAATCTTTTCGTTTTCTTTTAATGAATTTTTTTTATATCTCATGTGTAAGGAAAAAATGAAATGCTAGAAAAACACAAAAAAACATTTGGAAAATTTTTTATTTTTTAAAAAAAAAAAAAAAAAAAAAAAAAAAAAAAATTTTATTCTCATATATATATATATATATATATATATATATATATATATATATTATAATTATATATATATATAATATATAATTATAGTTATTACATTTCCTATATATATATATATATTATATATATATATTATATATATACTGTAATATATATATTATAATTATATATTATAATATTATTATATTTAATATATATATATAATATAATATATATATTTATATACTTATATATATATATATTATATTAATATATATATATATATATATATATATATATATATAGTATATATATATATATATATATATAATATATATATATATATTATATATTAATAT
This sequence comes from Trachelipus rathkii, assembly GCA_015478945.1. Classification (NCBI taxonomy): domain Eukaryota; kingdom Metazoa; phylum Arthropoda; class Malacostraca; order Isopoda; family Trachelipodidae; genus Trachelipus; species Trachelipus rathkii. The sequence goes on from JABUQX010078851.1 coordinate 33,746, forward strand.
AAATATATATATATTACATGGGTTCCAAGCAACCTTCTATTGATTTAAATAAGTACATTTTCAAAGCAGATGTCGAAGCAGGGACTTGAAAACTGTTCGAGTTGTCTTTCTGTTTGGAGAGGCGGAGTCGGACTAGTGTAGAGCCTCCTGTACATTGTCTAACGCGACGCTGTTGTCGATATTCGTGTCCTGGCGGGTAATTTTTTTTGTCATTTAATCAAATTTCTCGCAACGAGATGTTGTGCGCATGTTCGGCGATCCTTGACTTTTGGTTCGGCTGCTCCTGTAACCATGAGCACCCCTGAAAAATGCCGTGTAGCCCTAGAGGGGGTTCCAGCTACTCTTCTGTGGATTTAAATAAGTAGAGAGTTTCAAAGCAGTGATATCGAAGCAGGAGATGGAAATCTTTTACGAGATGCCTTCTTTTTTTGGGAGGCGCATCGGACTAGTGGTAGCTAAGTACATTGTCTACGGCGACGCTGTTGTTGATTAGTTCGAGTTCTGGCGCGAAGGAAATTTTTTTCGGTCTTATTTATTGCAAATTTGTCGCAACAAGCATATTGTGCGCATGTCGGCGTTCCTTGACTTTGGTCGGTTGCTCCTTTAACATATGAACACCCCTGAAGAATGCCGTGTAGCCCCAGCAGGAGTTCCAACAACCCTTCTGTGGATTTAAATAAATATCGAGTTTCAAAGCAGTGATATCGAAAAGCAGGAGATTTGAAACTTTTCGAGATGCCTTCTTTTTCTGGGGAGGTGGATGGACTAGGGGTAGAGCCACCTCTACATTGTCTAACGACGACGACGCTGTTGTCGATGTTTCGGTCCTGGCGCGAGGCGAAATTTTTCTTCGTCTTATTTGCAAATTGCGTAAGAAGATGTTGTGTGCCCGTTGGCGTTCCTTGGACCTTGGTCGGTTGGTCCTGTTACCCATGAGCACCCCTGAAGAATGCCGTGTAGCCCCCAGAAGGGGTTCCAACCATCCTTCTGTGGATTTAAATAAGTATCGAGTTTCAAAGCAGTGATATCGAAGCAGGAAACTTAAAAAACTGTAACGAAATACCTTTTTTTTGGGTGAAGGATCGGACTAGTGGTTTAACCTCCTGTACATGTCTAACAGCGACGCTGTTGTCGATGGTTCGGGTCAGGGCGAGTGAAATTTTTCTTCGTCTTATTAGTGCAAATTTGTCGCACAAGCCATGCTGTGCCCATGTCGGCCGTTAGCTGACTTTGGTTTGTTGGCTCCTGTAACACGGAGCAATAGCAGAATGCGTTTAGCCAGCAGGGGTTCCAACCACCCTTCTATGGATTGAAATAGTATCGAGTTTCAAAGCAATGATATCGAAGCAGGAAAATTTTGAAAACTTCCGAGATGCTTCTTTTTCTGGGAGGCGGATCGTAATAGTGGTAGAGCCTCCTGTACATTGTCTAACGGCGACGCTGTTGTCGATGATTTGAGTCCTGGCGCGAGTGAAATTTTTCTTCATCTTATTATTGCAAATTTGTCGCAAAACAAGACATGTATGTGCCCATGTCGGCGTGTTTGACTTTGTTTGGTGCTCCTTTAACAGGAGCCACATCAAATGCGTGTAGCCCCAGCAGAGTTCTATATCTATACTTTATACCTGTACCTCTTTTTCCAGGACCATAGTCTCACACTATACATTAGCCAGGTATAGCATAACTCATGTAGACCTAGCACACAAGACTTATTCCCTTTTCATCCACTAAAGATTTAATGCACAGCCATCTTCCTGACTCACAACTGGTCATACTTTTCATTTCTGCATCATTCGTTCCCTTTCATTCCACCATATATCCTAAATATTTGAACTCTCTTTCATTCTCCATTACTCTAACACCATCCCTTGTACCTCACCATACCTCTGATCTTTCATAGCCCATCCATATATATACTTATATTATATATATATATATATATATATATATATATAACTATATTATATATACTATATATATATATATTATAATATAATGTATATATATATAAATATATATATTATATATATATATATATAATAATAATAATTTAATAATAAATGTAAATACTGCATAGACCGCAGCTTAAATTTGTATTGGAATAAAGAACTATTGTGGGAAGATAAAGAAAATTGCCTCTCTGGTCGAACAACGCATCGTTGCCGCTGAGAACGACATACTCGGGACGCCTACCGCCTGCAGCCACCTCTAACCCAAAAGTTAGGATTCAGGAACAGCTTCAAACGACCAGAGCTCCTTCAAGGCGATATCAACAGGATTTCACCCTGTCTCCCTCGTTCTGTAAGATTTAAAAATTGTAAATACTGCAATAGACCGCGTCTTAAATTTGTTTTAGTAATTAAAGAACTATTGTGGGAAGATAAAGAAATTGGCCTCCTCTGGGTCGGAACCAACGCATGTTCGACTGAGAACGACATACCCGGACGCTCTACCGCCTGAGCCATCCTCTAACCCAAAAAGTTAGATTCAAGAACAGTTATAAAGCAGCCGAGCTCCCATCAAGGCGATATCAACAGGTTTTCACCCTGTTCTTCCTTCGTTCGTAAGATTAATAAATGTAAATACTGCAATTGACCGCAGCTTAAATTTGTATAGTAAATAAAGAACTATTGTGGGAAGATAAGAAAATTAGCCTCCTACTGGGGTCAAACCAATAGTTCTTGGGGATTATGATATTTAGACGAGATATTATGATGAATTTTTGTTAAATATTACTAAGTTGATGTTAAAAAAATTTTGTTACGTTAGCTTTATATTCATTGTCAGTAAGATGATTAGACAGGTTTATGCTAATTTTTTTTAAAATATTACGTGTTATGTAAAATTAGCATTGGTATGTTAGAGATAGTGGCTTGAAAAAGTGTGATAGGCTACGTTTTGTACGAAGTGTTAGGTACTTTACTGTTGTTAAGCCTCGGTAAATTATATTATTATTATTATTATTTTTATTATTAATTATTATTATTTATTATAATATTATTATTAATTATTATTATTATTTATTAGATTATTATTATAATTATATTATTTTAGTATATTAATATATTATTATTATTATTATTATTATTATTATATATTATATTATTATTATTATTATTTTATTTATTATTTATTATCTATTATTACTTTTTTTTTTGTTTTTAGTTCATTTTACGTCAATTTGGCTGTATAGGTCTCTTTTGTATACATATACATAGTGAACCTGTTTATTGTTATTGCTGTTGTTGTTGTCTAACGAGAATATATAACCCTTTTGAACTGATTTGGTTCGTTCGTGGTTCGTATTCTTGTTTACTTTCTTTTGATTGGTGAAAGGATCTCATTACATTTAAGGGTTGTTAACGCATACGAATTTCGTCAGTAGGACATTTTCGCTGTGCTGGTACGATGAAATCTCCTCGCATCTCTACACTTGTTGTTATATCTTCACGAGGAGCTCCGTTATTCCCAACGTGGTCATTTTATTTAATCGTCAAACCGGATGGCATACCGATACATTGCTGTATTTCTCCAGAGGTTCAAATTAATAGACCTTATTCAGTTGTGCTTGATGGTCATCAAGATTATCGGACATCGCAGCAGCATGGTAGAGGATAAGTGATGTTGTTATCCGGGTGGATCAACGCGTCGTGAAATATCTAACTGGAAATACAGCGTACGTTGTTCTAATAGAATAGACGTTGTGTTCTCGTCGTGTGAATATAAAAACCCTTGATGTACGCAACTACTGGAAACCCATCGATTGTGTGACCCTTCATGCGTACGTGTATAGGTTTAACAGTTCGAACATCTGAAAATAATACAGCATTGCTTAAAATAAAATACGAATTAACACGCATCTTAACCATGTTGACATACTCGAGGACTTATACATATAGCACATGGTGGAATTCTATGAAAGTTATACCGAACATATGGTTTCCGTATAATACAGTATACAGGAGTGCGTTAAAAACTATCAGCTTGGATGAGTTTAATTCTCTCTTGTTTGAGAAAATGAGTGCTGCTGAATCGTCATACGCCAAAAAATGGTTTTAGTGCTTCTGAAGGCATTTATACTTACATCCTTTCAAAGGGTGTTGAATCTTTAGAGAGATATATAGAGCTTACCCAACTTGAATCCTATGTTCTCTGATTAGATGAATTAATAATTTAAAATACATTTATGTTTATGTATTTATATGTTTTTTATGTATTTATAGAAATCTGTAAAGAAGGAAAATTAAAGGCTATAAAAATGAAAACTTTGTTTCAAATACATCGAATGTTCGCTTTATTGACTAAGTTGTTAATGATAGCTGTTAATTCGTCTGGTTGTTGTGTTAGTATGTTATTTCATAGGTTTAGCTTTACAACGGGTAAAACTTTACGTTGTTTGTCTTTACCCTTAGGTATTATGATCGTAAATTAATGTTATTGATTATAATTTTTATTTTTTGGTTTAATTAATTAACCTTAATTGGGGTTTTTAAATTTTGTTAAAAAAATTTAAAACATGTCATGTTGGAGATATGTTGATAACATGAGAATATTATGTTTTTTTATGCCTACAAAATTAGTAATACGGGGATTATTTGGGACCTTTGACAAGTCTCAACAGTTTATTTCTTGCTTAAGATGTGTTAGGTTTGTAGTTGTATATTATATTCTTAGTTTCAGGTTATGTTATGTTGCTTTATTAATGTGAAACTTTGTTTACGTTAAGCAAACTTTCGCTGGTCTGTATGATAATTACTCAAGGTTATGGTAAATTTGTTAAATATTACCATGTAATCGTAAAATTAACATTGTTATGTTAGAGAAATGCTTGATAAAGTAAGAATAAGTTACGTTTTTGTATGTTTATGTTATGTTTTCTGTTGTTAAGTGTGAAACTGTTAACATTACATTTTTTGAAAACGTCCTTATACGAGGCGATGATCATGTCGTAATCTTCCGGTTTGCTTAATATTTCGGAATAAAAAGTGAAATCGATACCGTCTTTCGAATTCCTGGACTGTTCCTCGATAAATTTTTGAAAGCAAGAACCGGTTTCGGCCGAACCGTTGGTTCCCTCTCCTTCGCGCCACATGTAGCAGTACGCGATATTATCCCTCGAATTGTAAATTGAGAAATTAAAAACCCGTTCCATTTCAGGCGCCGCTTCGCTCAACGAACGAGTCGATGATGGTGATGACGATGAGGATGAGTCGTCCGCCAATGAACACACGATCGTCTTATGCAATCGCGAGCGCGCGACGATAGAATTCGGTTTTGCCTTTTCCTCTTCCATTTTCCTCATTCTGTATAACGAACGTGTATCGCTTACGTGCCAACGATATAATTTTTTATAAGCTTTCATATCTTCTTCACCGTATATGAAAAACGCGTCGCACGCGGGACACCTATCGTACTTACTATCGTTCTTGAAATTTATTATATTTTCGTACAATATTTTTAATTTGTAGATTTCTTCCCTTTTTTTATTTTCGATAGCGACCTGTATGGGTCTATCGGTGATTTTATACGTTCTCTTAAAATAGTTCTCGCAAACGCGAACTTTCTTATTACGGGCCACGTCGAGGTAAAACGCGTCTTCGTCGTCGTCGTTTTCGCGGTGGTGGTCCTCTGTTTTTTTCCTTCGGGACCGATTGCTTTTTCTCGCGCTAAGTTTTGAGACCTTTGGGCGCCAACTCACCGCGGGCCCGCCGCTCCAATTCTCGGCCGTTTGCGGCTTTACGTCCTTCGCTTTCCGCATCACTACGTTCCCATCTAATTTTTTCTCCGCGCACCCCACCTTAAGCACGCCCCGGTTTGGTTGCCACTATATTCAGCGTCGACACCTTTCCCCATTGCCCCCGGCTGGGGTTTTCCTTTCTTTTCATGCTCTTTTTGTTTTTCCTTACTTCTTAACCCCGCTCTGGTCGCTGGCCTCGCGGTTGATGGCTCCTCCGATCGGTTTTCTTGGCCCGCTTACTTCGTTTCCCTTTGAGGACCACGGCACCCCACCATTTGTGGTTTTCTGTTTTCCGACCATCTAAATTTTTTCTTTCCCCCCTCCTTTTACTTGTTTGCATTCTCCTATCCCCCCCTCACTTGCCATCCGCACTTTTCATTTTTAACTTGTGGATTACTCCAGGCTTTCACCCCCCACATAACATTTCCCCCCCTTTGTCTTTCACCCCTGACCCACCACACACTGCTTATCCCTGCCGCAGCAATCCCTTCCCCCACTACACACTGATGTAGGCAAATGTCCTCTTTCGCTGGGCTGCTCGCCTGCGCTTACTCCGTCGGGCTGGGCCCTGTTTTTGCGTCCCACGCGGCCCGCGCCGACTGCTCTCCCCCGGGCCCGCGGTGCCGCCAGGCGAGACACGCCCCCTGTTGCCTTGGCGCACGCCATCCGTTTATTTCTACCAAACACCAGAAAACAGATTCGTTTATTCCCCTCTTCAGAAGAGAGAGAGTGTCTTTTCTTCTTCCTTTTCAGTTTTCTCTTCTGGCAACTCACAGTAGGTCTCTCACGCTCGTCTCCGGTGGTCATAGGAAGTTCCTCTGGTGTTTTCTCACATCACTCTACTTACTTAGGCACACAAAAACAAATTACTGCAATACAGAGAGGCTTCCGCCGTGGAGAGTCGTGGATTTTGTGCCACACCACCCCTGCCTGGCCCTTATATCGACCCGATTACACCAATTAAAAAGTTATCAGTCATTTGAACATTTCTTTCCACTTTTGGGCTCGCCGTTTTTCGGTTCTCATTTCCATAAGCCTTCTCCAGCTCATGTCTGAGTCAAGTGGCAAAGACCAGTTCATTCTAAGACAGAGTAATGACACTCACACAAGTCGTCACACAAAAAGTCAGCCTTTTACGTGCTATATTCTTAATACAAACAAATAAACGGCTATTTAAAACTCGCTTAGGAACCCAAATTTCGTTCATTATCGTAAATTATATTCATCCCATTTTTTCGGGGAGTGTGCGGAGGAGAGACCCTGTTTTCAAGATTTGACAATGGTCGGGAAGAACTAAAGACTCTCTTTTAAAATCGGAAAGGTTCGTATTTTTGAGACCGGACGGCCCGAAGAACCCGGAGTGATTGATTTCAGAGTTAAGGACAGTTTATTTGCGTAATTACGTGTTTTAAACCCCTCTAATTCGCGGGGATAGGGGAGGGCGTGTCTATTTACGACGCTATGGAGGGATTAACCCGTTATCTTCGGGGGTCCGGTTTCAGAAATTGCACGGATAATAAAAACGTTTTTGAATTAATCGGAATATTACCGCGGTTTCGGACTTTCGGGCTTCTCCTCGATTAAAAAAAATTACGTATGAGCAGGAAATCTTTTTCGGGATAACTAAAACGATCGGAGTTCCCTCCCCCTCGTGCACCACGGGTAAACAACGCACGGGTATCGGTCCTTCTTCGTGTAGATAGATAAATATTGTAATATTGATTATTTTTGGTTTCGTTTGTTGACAAACGAAACCGGGGGCTGCAGTACTCAGCTCTGACATCACTCCCGTCCCGGAAACATCTCGATTGGTTTTTTTGAAGATCGCATATTAATCCGGCAAAACTACGAGTCGAATAGTTTCGTTTCGCCTAAGCCAATTTCCTCGTCGAATTTTTTTCATTTCTCCCAATATAAACGAGTGTTGCGTTTCATTTCCATACGTGCTTCCTGATACCTTTCTTCCTCACATAGCCTTCTATTCGGTTTCGGCTTCTTACGGCTGTGATATGAAAGACATTGTGCGTCGCACAGGAAAGTTGTGCACCTTAACCTAAAGACGCTGAACTTTTAATCCCGAAGTGGGATTTCCTTTTCATTCTTCTGTTAATTATTATTGTAAGGGTTGATATTTTTAATTATTTAAAACAGAGGATAATTTCTTTTTCCGGTCCTTTTATCTTTCGAAGGCGGCTATTAATTGGTTTATCCGTGGATATTTGAAAGTTCTTTGAAAAAGCTCCTGCAAACCCTCTTTTCGTGCGCCGCGTCGAGATAAAACACGGCTAAGGATGCGGCTGCCCGGGATTCTTTCGGAGCCCTCTCTTTTTACTTCTTTCTTGTTTCTCAAAGTGACAATCAATTTATTATTTTGGCAAGTTTATTAAAACCCGGGGCAAATCGGGAGTTTTATTTCTATAACGCGACTTGCTGGATAATATTTTCTCGTTTGTAACGGGGGATAAATGATCTTAACGTAACACTTCGATAGTCCTATATGACATAAGGCATTTGGGAAAAAACCATTATCTGCGCGAAACGGAGACTTAAATGGCAAACAGGGTCTATACGGCCAGTTCCTGGCCAATGATATTTTTTGATCCGCAATTCTAATCGGCAGAGTGACGCCTCATTGTGTTCGTGTCCGTTCGTATATATAAACAGCCTTAGCTTTTTATTTAAAACGGGTGGCTCTGCCACTGAAGGGAAATTAAGGCTATAGACGGTTTTTTAAAGAAGTCTCTTTTACGATTGTCCTTAAATGGTCGTTGATTGGAGATAGTGATTTTTATCCGACGATTGGACGCCAAATACAAAAAGCGATATAAAAATTTTTTTAATTTAGATTTAACGTGTTTTTAAAAAAATAATTTTATTTTATTTATTTATTTTTTTAATTTATTTTTTTCATTCTTTATATTTAATTAAGTTAAAAAAAGAGCGGAATAAAAAACCGTTCTAGAATAGAAATATTTTCGCAACAGAAGTTATTCGCTGGGCTTTGTGTGTACGGACGTGGTTTTAAGATTCCCAGGGTTGTAAGGTCGACTTATCGCGTCCACTTTTTTCTGCTTTGATATTAGCCTGATTAAAATTAAGGCAAATTCGGTCGATGGTGGGTCCATGCGCGCTGTGGAGGTGTGAGAATCTAAAATTAGTGTATGGGTTTCAATACCTCATACGGAGTATTACGTTTTCCACAATATACGTTCATTTATGGGAATGGTTGGGTCCTGTGTTTTGGGGGCCCGAATAACTAAACTTGATTGAGATACGCTTGCGCGCTTGGTGTTTTAAATCGTGCTTAAAAAATTTTCCAATGGGGGAAATGGAGAAAATATTTAAATTTAAAACCCCATAGTGTTTTTCAGCTATACGCCCGTTCAAAGACAGGGAGTTAAGAAAAACACACGGAGGATTTCGGACCATATAAGAAGGAATTCCGACTGTACGGTTTTCAACTTTTATCGACGCAAATATTACTTTTAGAAACAGCTTGATATTGCGGGATTGCGATGTTCCCTTTCGAGCGGCATTACGAGAGGGTGGTGTTCCGCTAACCATAAAAACGTGAATAGGATTTGAAAGGATACCGTCATCGTGAGGGGATCGTTGGAAACAGGTAAAGAATCTCCCCCGATGGAAAAAAGGGGGTTTTAATCTCCGTTGTGTGGTTTGTGCCCCCGATTCGTATATATTTTTTCTTCTGTTCTTCAAAATTAAAATTTTTACGTTTGACGTCATCTCCATCTTGCTTTTATCTAAGTCATTTCGGACATTCATTTTTTTTTTTTCGTGGGGGGGGAATAGAAAACATTTTGCCCATTAAACGTTTCCTTTTTTTTTCGGTTTAGTTCTTAACTAATTTTTAAATTTTTTTATAGGAAAATCAAATTTTTGAACGAAATAATAAATAATTAATTAATTAAAAAAAGAATTTAATTTCATAAACCTTAAATTAAATTATTACGTCTCAAATTAAATAAAAATTTAATCCAATTTTTTATATTCAGATTTTGTTATATAAAAAAAAAAGCGCGGGCGGAGGGACGGGGCCGGCTTATCAATCTCCGCGTAACGAAGCAGCCAGTAGCGATGTCAAATCGAGGCATGTCTGAAAATATTTGTCTTGCACACCCCCCCCGTCGGACGGAACGGACGACGGATTTGAATGGGACGCCACCAAACAAGGAGGAGAAAAGCCGCCCTTCCGACCGCCTCGGCGCAGCACTCAACGGGGGGACGACGGGAACGATTGTGGTTCCTTTTTATCAAAAGCGGAAAGTGTAAAAACGTAATCACGTTAGCGGGCGCTGGGGTCTCTACTTCGGCGATAATTCCTCGCTATTTACTTTCGTACCCCGAACTGTTAAAAAATGGGGCAAAATACGACGTAACCGAAAGAAGCTGATTAAGATCCACCCCTGCAATTATATTATTCCACGCCATTTTATTTCAAACGGAATCCAAAACCGCTCTTTGATAAAAAATGGCTAAAGAAATTTTACTCCGGACGGTAACTTAAACCTCGGACTCCTGCAGGGACACCTATTTCCAACTTCTTACAACGAAAAAAGGAAATTTTGTTAACGAATAATTTTATCTATTAATCATTTTTAGTACGGGCCTGCGATGTATAAGATAAGACGGGGGTAACCTCCTCCGTGCCTCGATTTAAAAAGGTTTACGATTATTATACTGGTGCTTCAGTATACCCAAAACGGAGACGCTCCGTATGTTGTTTTTCTTTATGCCGAAAAAAGGTGTATACTTATTCGAGGATGATTTGGTTGTGAAAACGGATAAATTCTCCGGGGATTCGATTGGACCGGATAAGCATACCCCGGCTCTTGTACTTTACGTGTTTCGGCTTGCGAATTGGTTTTGTGTGGAACTGTATATCGTTATTATTCCGCGATGGTGCCTTTGCCTCCCACCGATATTTTGAGAGTTCTTCTAGGAAAGGACTTTCCAAAATGCGATGTAATTAATCAGTTATTCGGATCCACTCTTGTCGATAATTACAGCTTTCAGATTTTTTTGGGAGAGACTCTAAGGATTGGCCCGTATTGCCCTCGGATCTTTAATTTTCAGAGGGATCCCGTCAAGGGATTTTTCCATCGAATTAAATCGAAAAACTATAAACGTAGTTTTTTTAGTATATTCGTGTCGCCGCCCATAATATGCTCACGGTGATCTGAGCGACGCCAACATGTTGTCTCTTCGCTTTGCCGTGAGAGAAAAGAGAAAGACTAAGAGAGGGGTGGGAGATACGCCGACTGTATTCCATATCCAATAAATACGACTGATATCTTTTTAAAAATACTTATCCGATATTGAAATGTCGTTGTTAAAAAAGTAAATGTAGTGTGATTGTAGCTCTCTCAATGTCATTAATTTTAATGTAATTAAATTTAATAATATTAATTATAAATATTAAAATGGTTATTAAAAATAAAACTTGTTTTTTTTCCCTTTTTTTTCATTTCTTAGTTTAATTATACGCTCGCGGCCTGCGTAGGAAAGACGTTTTTGAAAACATGAAGTGGAATTTAATTCAGAGAAGGGATCAACAGGGGATTTAAAAAAAACGTTTCGCTGAACAGGAAAAAGACATATAATCCTTCTCCCATTTTATTAACGATATATGAGGGCGCGTTGCGCCTGCTTTCTGGATATATAAGCCCGGCGCTTATACACTAATTAACTAAAATGTGGTGTTCTGTTTTAACAAGCAGGTGTTTAAAAGCCACTGGTAGAAGTAAAATAATAAGTTTATGCATTTTTAATTTTATTTAAAAAAAGCAAATGCTAAGATAATAAATATATATTTTTTAATAACATTTGCATTGAATATAAATAATATAATCTTCCCGGTGAATGTGGGGGGGGGGCCTTACAAGACTGAAAGTGGTGTGTTCGTGGTCAGCGTTTATCGTTTCTGATTCGTGCTTTTTCTGGTAGGATACACTTGGTAATCTATAACGTACGAGCTGGCGACCCTTATTATTCTTTTAGTGGAACAACGCGGGAAAGATTAGCCCTGACAGTAGTAATAGTTAGATGGGTCATAAAAATCCCGTTCAGTATAGAAATCATCGTTGATATTCGCCTCTGGGAAATAGAGAGAAAAGAGTTTTTTAAGCCGTCTCTCTCCTCTCTCTTACGTTCATCGGGTGGTTAGACTAATTGACGATGGGATGATCCCTCCGTAATTACTTTATTTACTTATTAATATTCCCAAATATTTCTAATGGTTAGTATATTTTAAAGAAATGCATCGAAGACTGTTTTGTGTTGTGTTGATATTATGTAAGAAAGAGATCAAAACAGAGACGACATTACGTTGGAGTCGAAAAAGATGATTAATATCTCGCGCGCTGCCGATTAAAGAGGGGACGACGGATTAATCAACTCTCACACTCTTCAGGGTTAATTCACCATAGTGAAGGTTGGAATATTCCGATTAGGCTCGGCGATGCAGTTCAAATACGAAACTTACATCGAGTCGACGCGACACGGTTTACTATACTCAAGCCGTGATATAGGAAAATTTGTCTAGACAGCCGGGAGAAAAAAGATATCTTCTGCGTTTCCCGCGTGGAAGCTTCTATCTCCGCTTGGGGAAAGTTCTTTTTATTTCAGCGTTTTGAGTCGGTTTTAGCATGATTCAAAAATCTTCTCTCCCCGAGACGCGTAAGGTGCTAGCATGCACTGGAAAAAGTTAATAAATTTTCTAACAATTTCTTTATTTTTTTTTATAATGCGTTTTTTTATTAATGGTTGTTGTAATTTAAAATAATGTAAATAAAAACCGTTTTTTACATTTATTTATTATTTTATTTTTTTCCTAACACTTTAGTATTTGCATTTCTATCTATCAATTAAGTTTATGACCTTCTGAACTCATAATAATTGCTAAATTTCGCGATTTTTTTTTTTATTTCATGGTGGAAAAAAACAATTTCTAAAGGGGAAACAATCAATTACAAAAGTTTTTGGCAAAAAAAGCCATAATAAAAGGGAACGGTTTTTTGTGTCATCACCTTACGCAAAGGGGGACACTTAGGGTTTTTTTCCTATGAAATTTTTTTTGAAAACTTATGCCAGGACCCTCCGTTACCCTTTAAACTAATGAGGAGTACCTACGGACCCTACGACTGATTTTAGTTTACGATATCTCAAATTATTCTTGGGTTATTGCCACGTGTTGCCGCCTTGTTATATATTCAAAACTGTAAAGACCTAGCAGGTTGAAATTATATTTTACTGCGGTACATCGCCCAACCTTGGCCTATTTCTATTTATTAGGTTATTCCGAAGGTATGATAGTTTTGATTTCTTGTAAGCACAATTTGGCCCATTTCCGTTCCTGATTATTTATTTTTATCTTTTCAAAAAAAAATAAAAAATTTCCAGTTTTTAAAGGGAAATATCTTTCCGGTTACGTTGAAGTAAGGGCTTGCGAGGTATTTACAGTTTTGAATTATAAGAACATGGCAACCCATTGGCAATCTTCATTAAAGGTTGTTGAAATCACCCCGATGATTGAGAATGAGTTAGGGACTTAGCGAAAAGCCGAGAACGTCGATAGTTGTGAATATCAAAACTACTGTTTCATATAATAGCAAATTAATTAAAAGAGTTACAAAAAAGTTTTCCAATTATTGGACGTTTTCAAAACCATCTTTTTAATTTAAAAAACCTGTCATTTCATTACATTTTTATAAAGTTATCATACGTTAAGAAGAAATTGTTTGTTATTCTTTACTTTTATTAATGTCCAAAATTATCATCGATCAACTGTTATTCGAGTAAATTTTAATGTATTTTTTCAAATTCTTGTGCCAATTAACGGCATTAATAATAAAATTCGCATCTAAAGTGGAAAACGATAACCTTGTGATTTTTAAAAAACTATCGTGTTTAAGTACAAAAAAATTAAGGTCATACGATTAAATGGCAATTTCAAAATCTTATCCCAAGTTAGTTATGACCTACTGTTAGGAGGCATGCTAGTTTACGGCTAAATTCCGTTACTTTATTTTAATTTCTGGTAGTGTGTGGGAAAAAATTTCTAAGGGAAACATCAATTTAACGCTTTTTTGGGCAAAAAAGCCCTAATAAGAAATGGGAACGGTTTTTGTTTCATCAACTTTACCGAAAAGGGGCACTTTGGGAGTTTTCTTTCCGGAAATTTCTTGAAGACTTGTCCCAGGAACCCCCCCCTTTACCCCCTTAAATTATGAGGTGTTAGCTAAAACCTTTAAAGGGAGACCCTCCGACTGACTGGTTGATTTTTTTAGTTTTTTTAACAGATAAACACAACTTTTCTACCATAAATTAATTCCTGGATTTAATGAAGATGCCATGTTGCCCTGTTTATATATTCAAAAACTGTTTTAAACTTCCGTAGCAACAGTGGTTTGAATTATTACATACTGTGAGTGCTTTACGTTGTTAAAACTACATTTTAAAAATTCTCTTTGGAGTTAATTCCGGGATTATGTCATCGAACTTTTGAGTTTTCTAGTATTAATGCACTCTCATAATTAAAATAATTTTTGGCAACTCTGGCAATGCCGTTACCGATATACTTTATATTTAATTTTTCAAAAAAAATCTATTACATATTACCCATTTTTTAAGGAAAATATCTTTCCAGGTACGTGAAGTAAGGGGTAAGGGGGTTGGCAGGTCACACCAGTTTTTGAATTTATATTAATATAATAACAAGTAAAAATTGTTGATGTGAAAACATAGAGACAAATCTTCAGTTAAAAAAAAGAGGAAAATATACACACGCGTATATTTTTTGTTCGAATTGTGAGAAGTTGATGTTAATGGTTATATAACTTTAGCCGAGTGTCGTGAGAAGGGTCTGGATATGTTGTTTATTATTCATTTCTCATTCCTTATTTCGTTCTGGGTTATAATTAGTGTAATCGGGAATCCGAATTGAGTCATGTGAAAATATAGACTTTAGGCAGGAGCCCAAAAAAAAATCGGATAGTATTTGTAATACTCTTTCTACATTTAAATTTTTTAGGCTTTTTTTTTTCTTATCTTTTCATTGGTTCAAATTTTTTTCAAAATTATTTTGCTTTCAGCTAACATTCTTTCATATTTTGTATATACTTTCTAAATATAAATTGCATTTTCATATTTGGGCTTCCTCGGGCTTTAAATTTAGTGAAATTTTCAACCATATCCGATTGTGAGATGGAAAGAGATTATAAGAAGAACTAAGCTTAATGAGGAATGGGAGTTTAATAAGACTTAGACGGAGCCGGGGAAAAATCAGGATGTTGTAAGGAAATCAAATAATCTATACTACTTTAGGGATTAATCAAAAGGTTACAAATAGTAAACAAAATCGAGTAGATCAAACAACATCATAACTTTTAATTTCGTATACCTGTGTTAGTGAGTTCATAACCAAGTGTAATTGAACCAATATTAAGCCTGTCCAATATATGATTGGGCGAAACTTCTTTAACAGGACATTCTGGGAAAACATTTTATCCGAATCTTTAAATTCAGTGTGTAGTTTAAAAGTAAAAGAGGAGGAACAAGAAGATCAATTTGTGCCAAAAGGCATAATAAAATCGCTATAAAGGGGAAGATGTAAAAACTATAAGAGTAGATAATTCTTTAAATAAATTTCGTAAGTATAATAAAATAAATATTATGTCATCTTCGTAAATGCATTTCAAATCATTCAAAAAGCTTTCGTACATGTACGAAGCTGAGCTTTAGTTTTAGGGCCTTTAAATTCCGGTAATTTTTGTTTTATTTTTGGTCCGTCCAAATGTTTAAGATCAAATCAAGATCAAATTTTAAATTTTTGGCGAAAAGCCTGTCATTTAACAAACACAAAGGGGTGACAAACCGGTTTTTTTGTCTAACATGCAAACCTTAAATAAGAACGCAAAGATGGGGGAACCTTACATTAAGAGTGGTTTTTTAGTTTGGTCCTCACCGCGAAACATGTTACTTGCAAAACACTTGGTTGTCCAGGCATACTCTCTTTAATAAACAGAGATACAAACCCCTTTAAAAACTTAACAAATGAGGCGTCTAACCTACGAAAGCCCTCCGAGCATAGTGCAATTATCTATCAGTGTTTTTATAAGCATTACAGATATATATATATTACAAAAAAATGTATTAAATCCCTGGCGTTGTATTTGCATAGGCTAAACACAGTGGCGAACTTACACGTTGTACCTTGGTGAAACATTTATACACACAAAATCATGTTGTATTAATGAAGAAAAATAAATATATTCAATAGTCGAGTACATTACGATTTCACAGATATATATATCTGAGCCAGATTTTCCAATCTTTATGCAAATTAGTTATGCAGACCTTACTTCTAAGGAGGCCGATGTGATCTGAAATTTAATACACAGTGCCTAAATTCACGTGTAATCTGAATTTTTTTTATTAATTTCTTTGGTTGGAAACGAAATTTTCTAGAAAGTGGAGACAATAGAATCTAATTATTCTACACTTTTTGTGGCAAAAAGGCCATTAAATAAAGGGATACAACTGTTTTTTGTTCCATCACCTTACGCAAAGAGGGAAAACACTTAGGGTTTTTTTCCCGGAAAAAATTTTTGCTGAAACTTGATTCACCAGGAATAACACGCTTCGTTCTTGCACCCCGATTCTGCGTACAACTAATGAAGGTCAGTACTACAGGGGGAGGGGAAACCCAACGGGGGCACTTGGAGTTTTTAGTCTTTCTAAGCGAACAACTCCTGCAATTCTCTGGTTATTGCCCACGTTGTTGCGCCATGTTTACTTTCAACTTCACAGCATGTGCGCGTGACCGTGAGCACAAGGTTGCCACTAAAACTCCTTAACTGTGGTTGCTTTACCTTCCGTTGTTTGCCTCTTTCCATCTCTTTCGTCTTCGAGCTAAACTGCTCGCTTTTCTGTGGCATTTTACTTTCATTCCAACCCAAAGAAATTTTACTGGCTTGCTTATTGTTATCTTTATTTCATAAAACTAACATACACTTGTGTGTCAAAGCGCTCTTTTGTTTCTGTTGAAATAAATCTGTTTCCATCCACACCCTCAGCCTTCTCGCTCCAGAAGTAAACAAACCTCAAACAACCTCCTCTTTTTGCCACAGACCTCGCAACTCATTTCGCGGGGGGCCGAGCGAACCCTATCTTTTCACCCATTCGTGTAAACTTGTTCAACCACCCACCCACGCATTTGTTACATTCCACTATTCTATCGTTCACCAACTTGTTTCCTTCACGCCACACATCCCCTCACAACTTATTATTCACTTGGAACACCACCCTCTCGCAAATGTAACGCCAATTTTCCCTCTTTATCTGCTTTTCTCATTTTTTTCTTCCCCCCCATACCCTCTGTTGTTTGCGCACAGTTTTTTTGTGCTGTGCCACCCCCGTACACACTTCCTTTCTACCTTTGCCTTTCCCTGGTCCTCTTAAGTACCAAACATGTTTCCATCTCACCTTTGCAGGATGATTTCCATCAGCAGCCCACCAGACAACATTAGACCGGCTCCATCACCCTTTTCGCGTTTTTTGTCTTTTCGCCACTTTTCCTGCGTGTCGTTTGAAACAGTCTACAGTCACTGACCACCATAATTTTACAGATCTTGGGAAGACATTAATCATCTAACTACCTCTATGAGTTTGTGGTTGAAGAGATGAGCCATCAGTAACGGACTTAACTTTAGTTGTCGTGAAATCTTAACAATTCATCAAGCCCACCACGCTTTTCTGGCACACTTTTCCGACGGCAATCTTCCCCAGTGCTCGCACGCATCTCCTGCTCAGGCCGCGCGCAATAACGTTATGGTGCATCTTTTACCTTACATGAGGTCTTACTCGATAATTTACACATAACACGGCCTTTCTACATCAACTACACGATGTGACACCGCGGCAGTCCCAAGGCTTCCTATTCGCTGTTCTTTTACCACATTTGTGGTGATTTTTTCTCCCCAATCACAAAGAACTCGTCACGGCTTATAAAGGGCCACAACTTCCGGACCTCATAAAGACACTTCAACACTTTATTGGAGCAACACCCACCCATGCTCCCGTGTGTCAGCACGGATACCTGTCGACCCCTCCGAATCGATTTTATGGTGGCCCCCGCTCGGAGTTCAGGGGGGGCCCCCTCTTTGCGGCTATCGTTTTACACACTGCTGAGAGAGTATTCCTTTTTTCATGCCGTGTTGTATTCTTTACGAACCGCCGCCCGATCCCCCTTGGCCGTCACGGCGCAGGGTCGGTCTGGCATCCAAGGCCCTATTTCATATCTCGACGTGATGACTGGCTTTTTAGTTTCTTGATCATTTGCACCCCCGCTTCGCACCAGTGCTGCGACGGGATCGCGGCTCGGCCGGGGCACCCTCCCGTCCGTTGTGTCACACCCGCTTCTTCCTTTAATGCTTGATTCTCTTCACCCAGCCGGCTAACCACTCAACTGCTGGATATTCCTTACGGGGGTCATTCAAAGTGTGACGACATGGGTGGGCACACAAACCCCTACACTCGACGTGTCCCCAGAATTTTGTTTATTCCTTTTTTTTGGTGCCTTCCCTCGGCGGGACCCCCCCTCCGTTACGGGCAACCCGGCACCCCCTTCACTTTTGCCACCCCATCTCGTGGCCTTCGTGTTCGGCGTCACCGTTCATTTTTATGTGGTGCCCTGACATCTTGGCGTGGGTTATCAAGGGGTGTGAGCAACAGGGCTCGAATACCAAATAAGTTTGTGTGCGCTTTTTTTCAGCCTGTTCCCTCCCCAGTTGGGTGTTCTTGTGTCGCCGGGCCCGACCCACCCCTGCCTACCATGTGGCAGTACTGCACTTGGAGGTGGGTGATATGGTGATTCTATCAGCTCTTTCAACAACTTTTGTACCAGCGTGATACTCTAATGTTTGTCAGAGTGATGTTGTTATTCCGCTTATAAATCCGCTACAGCACATCGTACTCGAGAGCGTTTTCGCATCATAGTAAACCCAATACAAAAACCCTCATAGTAGGAAGAATTCTTTGCCTAAGTGCACAGGCCATGGCACTCGTGTGCCAGGCGCCTCGCTAAGCTACGTTTCTCAAACACACAACTTCGCATTTCTTCTCCACTATACCTTCGTTACATACCATCAACGGGACAAGTAACAACACCCAATCATTTCACGGCCTCATTTCCCTAGCCGCGCTCTTATAAGGCTCCGGGTTCTTGAGGCCGCCCTCGTCTCGAGCGCGTTCTCGTTGATATATGGTCTCTTTCGGAACGTTTCTCTGGAAATCAAGAGAACCCCTCCGCACTCGGGCCCCGGGGTCGGCACCACTCATATTGTTCCATGGGTTATATGTGGCACGTTTCACTTCCCCCCTTTCCCCGGCACGTGAGCACTGTAAGCGACTACTCTCGGGGCACTAATGTCGCAGTTCTTATTCCGGGTCGAGCTCCCCGACATTCGGCCCACGGTCGAGTGTCCAGGCGCACTCACTTGGGCAGGACCTCACCTCAACCTTGCGAGCTCAACCATCTCTTTTGGCACTCATTCTCCCCAGAGTGAGTGCGATATTAAGCAAATATATCTCACCTCACACCGCTTAGTTAACTATTCACCTTTAATACTCTCCACTCTTATCCCAGGTGTATTTCACGCGACGCACATTATTCTAAACTGCTCATTTCAGTATTCCCCTCTCAGCGTTGTGATTCTTCCGGCGCCGGTTCGTTTTGCTTATTCTTCCCCCAATTTTCAGTTGTCTGACTCAACAACTCTCACGTCGTAACCACTCCCCCACACTTCGCCCCGCCACGCTTGTAGGGCTGTTGCGTTCTTTTCTAATCTACGGCGGACATTGGCCTTTCCCACTCATACTTTCACCCCCCTTTTTTCTTTAGAATGCGCGGCCCTTAGTGGGTAAGGTTTCATCCCCTTCTCTTTCAAACACAACACACCACGGGCCCAGTTTCGGGCACGTGGGACCTACGCAGAGCTCGTGAGCATATCACCTTTATTGGCCCCCACCTTGCTCCGTTTGTGGCCACCCGGCCTTTGAGAGAGTGCCACAGACGTCATTCACCGCTACCTTCCTCACGACTTTCTCTTTCACCATCATTTTTTGGGGCCAGTTTTCTCGGGCACAACGCACATACTCGCTGGGCTTCCTACACCTTTCCTAGTTTATCCATTCGGCCTCTCGATGAGGTTCCGGCCCCACCTGTCGGGCGCGCTGTCGGCGAACGCCCGCGACGATCCCTGCCTGCTGTGACTGGGCACCCGGCTAAAACGGCCACTTTTCATTTTTTGCCCCCCTCTCGGCCGTCGCCACGCGTTCTTTGGTATGACGCCTGCATCGGACAGGGGCGTACCGGGGAGAACCACCAAAGCAGAACCCTTGAGCACATTATATTTTAACACTGTCCTTTCACCAGTGTGAGGTGCCCGTGTCGTGTAACCGGCGGCACCAGAACCCTCCCCTCCCCGTGCGCACCACCCACGGTCCAGGCGCCATCGCCACCAGCCATCAACATTTTCCCGGGAGAGCTCTTTATAGTTTTTGTCGCTGTCGACAACAAGACACGGCTTCTGCCACCCACCCTACTCGCCGGCATCCGAGTGACACCTTTGGCGGACCCCGGCCGTTTCGCATCTAACCCTTCCAGCTATCACCTATCACCACACTCGCTCCACACCGCGTCCTCGGTGCTCCTCGAGGAAACACAGACACCTCGGGCTTCCGTCCCTTTTCTTTTTCGGTTTTCTCGACGGCGCACATAAAACTACGGACCTTATTCGGGTGAGAAACCGGGAAACACCACACTTAAATTGTTTGGGTTCCCCACGTTTCCCGCGACAGTCGGCGCACCATCCGAGCCAACGTTAATTTCGTGCCCCGCCCAAAGAGCACACAATGGGCCCCAACAGCGATAACGTGGCTTACATATTTTATTCACAACACCACGTTCCACAAACTTATTCACTTACGTGTTCTTTCACTTCCAGTTTCCTTTCTTTTTTTTTTCCCCCTGTTTTTTCCCAGGGAATACCACACAACAGTTATCGTTTTTTGAGAAAATTAATCTCCCCCACCACACCCATTTTCTACGTGTCCAACTCCCCGCGTAACACTCCCACCCCTTCAAAGTGACACCACACACGCACCCAGCTGTTGGCCGGTGGGTCTTCCGGGCTTCTTGTTGTCACTCTACCGTGTGAGCCCTGAGGACACACTATACCCCCACAATACTCTTTTATTTCACGTCCCATTTTCTTAGCCTGCAGACAGTTCCTCGCTGTCATCCCTTTCGTCTTACCCCACACACCAGCACCGCCAGCCACGAGAATCGATGACAGAGTGTGAAGCCACCCCCGCTACCATGTGGCATTTTCCCATGGCCTCATCTTGCTCACCCCCGAGAGTTGTTGGCACCAGGCTGAGTTGCCGCCTCACATCAATGCGCTCGTTCTCTCTCGTACACTCATTTATTTGAGACAGTTATTATTCTCTCACGCCCCCCGGTCTGCGCCCTTTTACTGTCGACTTACAGACTAGTGGGGTTAGGAATATTCCACATGTATCGTGCGAGCTGTCGCGCACTTCTGCGTGTGCGCCCGTATAGTTTGAGGCAATCAATCTCTGGCATTGTTTTCTGGTTCGCTCACAGAGCACGAGTAACCTCGTGGTTGCGTTTCCAGTTCACTATGACCTCCCTTCGGCGCGCACACTCTCTTCTTGTTCACTCGGCGCACCCAACCGTGTCAACCGTCCCACGGGCCTTTGCCTTTGTGATTCAATCGTCAATTATTCCCAAGAGCCACCCCACAGTCATTCCGACATTTCACCTCGCAGGCCAAATCACAATAATTTACTAACTACGATTTTCCACCAACTTCAACTTTGTGTGTGGAATACCCTCCACGTTATGCTATTTCTTTAACTGAGTAACCCTTCGCTTTTTGGGCTTCAGCTTGACTCATTCTCCCTTCCCACCCCCTCCACCCTATTTTCCGACCCGGCTTGCGTGCAACCCCACACCTTTTTTTTAATTAACTTCTTAAGTATGCCCCACGGGCCACAATCGCCCGCTTCTCCGCACCCACACACCACCCAGGCTACTCGCCCCATTTACTTTTCCACTTGTTGCTTCGCTGTGCCACCCAACTACTCTCCCCTACCCTCCCCCCAATACATTTTTTTGACCCATATACTATTTAACCTAACTATCGCCACCATTGAGTCTTTTCCGCCCGCACAACGCGGCACCCGCTGGGTTCAATATTTTCTAACCTCCCCCAGCGCTTACACGGTGCCACACCACATTTTTCCTCCACTTCGACACACCTCATACCTTACCCCCTATCTTTTTTTTTGGAACATTTTAAAGCCCACTGCCCCGTCTTTTGAGACATCAACCACCACGAACCCTACCCTACACTACATATATTATATCACACTTTCGATGTTCAGCAGACCTGACCTCCTCACAGTTCACCGTCATTTACCCACATTCTCGGCACCCTAACACATGGTATCCCGAGCCCCGTCTACTCAATATACTTTGTCAGATTCACCCATGGGCCCAACACGTCACGCTCACTTTGTCACAGGATCTCTCGCCACTAAACGGGGCCCGTTCCCTTGTTTGACCATTTTTTAACCATTCGAGTCAGCCGCCCCACCTCACCCTGTCGTTCCGTACTGCACATTTCCAATCCACATCTCCCCTTGTTTAAATTGGCCCTTCCTGCTCGGGCCGGCTGTCGTTTCCGGGCCTCCAATTTCCGTTTTTTTTTTTCTGGTTGGCCCCAATTTCTCCCCTGGGGGCACGCATCACTTTCCCTATTGTCGGTTATTAAATGTATATCTAGAAAGGTTCTTTTTGTTCCTTCCCCCCATCCATTTCTACGGGGGGACCCCTTTAGGGGTTTTTTCCGGACACTTTTGCACACACACCTTGTTCCCCGGACACCCCCGTTGCCCCCTTACCTTCTGGGCGGGGCGATCCCCCTCCGGCGCCTGTGGGCGTGAACTATGCAACTTTTTAGATATTTACTCGACAAGTCCTCACCTTTCTTTCCTGGGTTCAAACTTGCCCCGTGATTCTCCCGGGCATCATGTTCTCGTGTCGCAATTTATAAAACCACTTCATGTAACACGGCCCCTCGCAAGGTTGGCAGCTCAACCTCCAATTTTCACTGTTGGCGTGGGCCGCCTCTATCGAGGTAAATGTCCTTCTTTATCGTCCTCTCTTTGGTCTCTTCCGGGACCCCCTCATAGCTTTTGGCTTTCTTTGCGGCCGACGCCAAAGCCTTTTGGGCCCCTCTTCGGTTCCGATCTCTTTCTTTTCTTTCACTTCCCCCCAGTTACACGATTAACCCCACTTCTTTTTCCACGCGGCCTCAATACCCAGCTTCTCTTACTTCACCGAGTTCACGATCGCCAGCACGTGTCACGCTGACAGAGCGTCCTGACATGCGCCGGTTCAATCCTTGTGTTTCTGACGCCTCCTCAGACTAACCAACATTTCTTCGACCCTTGGCACAACCTGGTGCCTTCTTCCCATTACCCCCCCCACGTGACCCTTCGCCCTTCTTTCCGCACTTTACCCCCGCCAAGTGAATCCGGACTTGCTCAAAAATTCAGGGTTGCCATAAAAATTAGGGTTCCTAACAAAAACCGACACACTTGCGCTGCGTTTAAGTCTCGTTCGCGCGGCAACAGCCGCTCGGGACAACCGTCGCTGGCGTTTGTGAACACAGTCCACCATCTATTCAATTCACTTACTCACATTACCCCCACGGTTTCCCACTTTTGTTCACCGTTCTAAACTCACCAACAAACAAAACATCAAACATTATACACATTATGGTCGCCGGCAGCACCGGTGCCTGCAACTTTTCAAGGCGCCCTACCCTTTTACCCCCCATATACTCACTATCTCGTCCGCCCCTTGCCTTCGCACCCCACCCGCACGTTCTACAAACAACATGGTTTTGTGGGACACGTCTCAAAAAACAACACTGTGAGCGATGACACACATATTACACATTATATTGCACAATATGAGTCAATCTCCGGCGCGGCCACGTCCACCACCAACTCCCCCCTGTTCTACTATATATATTGCAGCAACCGACAACTAGGTTCCAAGGCGTCACTTGGGGACGCCCTTTTTACGGAACTTTCCTTTACCGTCGCTTACTTTGTAATCTTCAAAAAAGCAACAATTTTGTGTTGGTCTACACAAATATACTATCCACCATACGTTAGTCAGTTGGAAGCTACTCCTTCAAAATACACAATCTTCAACTCTTGAGTCTTCTCTGTGTGGTTCTCTAAAAGCGATGTGTTTACCCATTCATGAATTTCCACGCGCACGACGCAACCCCAACGCCACGAACTTAACTGTCGGTCCCCACCTCTCGTGAAGAGAGCTAGGAGATACCGGCAGGACAATTGGTACAAAACCACATCTGAGTTCTCAAATATACCACATACCCAGCCGCTTGGTTCATTCTATTTATGGCTCTCCTCATCCGTTTCCATACATTATTATTCCTTCCCGTATTGTTACCTTAAACTCTCTCACTTACCCAATCTAAACATCTCGGCCCGCTAACCACCTATCCGCCTCTAACAAGACCTTCGAAAGGCCTTGTGCGAGAAGTTGCGGCCCTCTGAGAAAGGTCAGGTTCGTATTGTGGTTTGTTAAATATCCTATATTTTTGGGCTCCGTGTTCATATTTGTTCACCCTTTACCCATAATATTTCTGTTGTGTTGCGAACAACCTTGTTTGGAATTGTCAGTGATGCCGTTAACCCCGTTGTTTAAGCTTTATTATAGTGGCCCCGTTTCGTAAATCCCAATGAGTTCCGGTTTTATCACAGAGATCAAGAGGGATGTCCAGTGTCCAGGATAGATGTTCGTTTCCCTCCCCGCGTATTATTACACCGCGATGAGGTGTGATGTGACCTTCTCTCCTGTGGGAATGCCCTTGATCAACGTGCAACATTGCACCACCTCCGGGTACTATTTACTCGACCAAACTAACCTCATATATGTCAACACAACCCCTCTCCTTTCTGATTCGGGACAGTTAACGAACGATCCTCCGGGGCTAATCACTCCCATAATTATTAGAGACAAAATCTTAACTTCCATAAAATACATTCACCAACCAGGAGGAACTAGAGTCTCCGTTCATACCTCCCAAGGTTTCTCATCCTATTGATTACATCCTGCCCTTCCTCCGCTTCCTGTAATTTCATCGCGAGAGTGGTTTGTGTTATCCCTTATGACCCGAGCAATATTTAACGAGACTAATTTCGACCTTCTTTAGCTACTACTATTCTTGAAAGAAATGTGCTTATATATATATATATATGTTTTTATAATATATTTTTCACCTTTTCCTTCTATATTGCAATGCTGTCAATAGAATTATGATTTTAATTATATTATAATGATCATATACTGGTATCTCCCGTTGGGAAATTCTCTATAATCTTACGAGTTTCTTATCTCAAACACTTCAATTTATTTACATATATATCTTTGGTTTAAACCAAGTTTCAGATAATTATAATAATTGAAATATATTATTTTATTATTAATTCAATATTATTATTAATGTTATAAAACATAATTCTATAATTAGCATCTCATACTTTATTATGAAAAAATATATAAATTGATTTATATTCTTATCTAAGGATAAGTACATCTACATTAAAACAGAATTAATATCTGCAACATATTATATCCGGGTTGAGAAAGTCGTATTTGTCTAGATGGTTACTATGGTCAGTGTGGCGGTATTATTATTTATTTATCTACTTTTATCCTTTATTATTTATTATTCATTAGTAGATCGAATTTGATATAGCCTGTGAGGAGCTCTGCATATATCTCTATACCACATTACATTCATATGATCTCCACATAATCTATTATTAGATTCCATTTCACTTACTTCATTTCAATCACTCCACCTACTTCCACTCCCTCTGTAATCACTAGGTAATAGCCATTTTACTAATTATTAAATATTATATTATTAATTATTACCCATATATATAATTATTAATTTAATTTATTTAATTATATTCATTAATTATATTTAATTAATTATTTATATATATATAATTATTATAATTATATATATTAATAATATATATTAATTATATATTACTATATAATATATAATATATTATATATTTATAATAATATCATAATTAATATATAATAATAAATAATAATTTAATAATTAATAATTAAATTTAATAATAATAAATAATAAATTAAATCAATAAATAATTCAATAAATAAATAATATAAATTAATTAAATAATGATTCCTTTTATATCCGCTATAGAATCCATATTGAGCCATGATTCTTGCTCCATAAATTTTTCATTATATTTATGGAGTAAATTAATTACTACGTTAGCCAAAATACTTTTTAGTGAAGTGGCCTCCCAACTCCCCTTAAAATATATATAAATAATATATATATATATATATTATATTTAATATATAATATATATATATATAATATTATAATATTAAATATATATAATATATAATATATAATATATATATATATTATTAATATATATATATTATATATATATACTTATATATTATTATATATATTATATTATAATATATTATAATATTTAATATATTAATATTAATATATATATAATTATATATATTTATATTAATTATACTATATATATATTAATTATTATAAATATATATAATAATTATATATATATATATGATTATTCATATATTACTAAGAGGTAAGTAGAGAGGATAGGGAACTCAAATGTTGTATTATAATACGGTTTTATAATTCTATGTTCTAGTCATATATCTGTATAATATGTCACGACATCGTTTGGATACAGAATTCATGTTGCTTACGAAAATTTAATAGTAAGAAAAAAAAAAGGAATTTTTTTTATCGCATTTTATTACACTGTATATATAATATTCATGTATATAATTTTTGCACATTTTAAAGCCCTTAATCCATCAGCCTATTTATTAATTATAAACTATTAAGTTACAATATTTTACTATTTATATTAAATATTTATATAATATTAATTTACTATTATATAATAATATATAATAACCCAATAACTTATACATAAATATTATTAAATATATTCTATTATATATATTTTTATTTATATTAACTTAATATATATATTATTATAATATATAAATATTCATTTATGTAATATATATATATAATATATATATATATTAATATTCTATACTCACCAACTAACTATTCCAAACTTAACACTATTAAATATATAACTTAACATAAAAATCTTTAAGATGTATCCTAAAGATAATTTTTTGTATATATCATATATAATTAATAACGTTATATATATTATATTACTATATTTAAAGTATTACTTAATTATAAATATATATATATACTAATAATATAATATCAACATTAACTAAATATTCACCATCAAATTGATATTTAATAATATTTACTAATCATTCATAATTCATAGTCACATAACACACCTATATATCATACCTACCTAATACTTATACACTATATACCCCTACTACCTACTTTAATTCACTACACTATAATAATTTAAAAAGATAATACTCACTAGTAATATTATTTTATATAAGTATAAAACTTTTCCTCGAGGAGATTATTTCTCCGGAAAGTGTGACAATGACTCAATCACTTAATATGTTTACACACTATTGGTAGCTTTTTCAATCGTCATTTATTCTATAAATAGTCATTTATACTTTCATATTTTCATACTTATTATTTTCCCAAGTTTTTTCACTTAATCAAAATGAATGAATATAAATGGAATATATAATTCGAAGTATTTATTAGAATGTGAGTAAAGAATAAAGTCTATGTTATATAAAATAACACATTGTTTTATATATGGTAAGTCTGGTGAAAAAATATATAAGAGCTCACTTTAAAATAAGATAATTTTTTAATTTTTATATTTCTGAAACCTTTCTATTGTGATACTCTTGGTTCAAATATAGTATCTTAATAAGGTGAAGGACTTTCCAAAATTTAAGTGAGATTTGATGTTTTAAATGTCTATGAATATTATGAAATATATTCAAATGACCTTAGGAGTATATAGATATAAGAAAACGCATAGCACAACTTCGAGTAGAGAAAGATAAGATGAGAGAGATAGAGAGTAGTATAAGAGAATGATATTTATATTTTTAGAGAAAGTATAGAGAATACTGAATAGAGACATGAAGTAATGAGAATAAGAATAGAACGATGAAAGAGAGATATATATAGATATATTATAGATAGATTTCATATAGATAATATAGATAAACTGAGTATAGATATTATGATAGATAGATATATTATATATTATTGTAATATATATATAACATATATATATGTATATTTATATCTATTATGACAATAAATTGGATTTTAAAATATATAGATCTTATAGTACTAGACGATACTGAATTTCTTTAGAATTTGGTACAAAAGTTAGTATATATGATGAAGTGATATATCATATACTATAGGAAAAGGTAAGTACAATATATTAAGTTATATAATATAAAGCAAAATATATATATGAGTAATATAGTACCTATATATATTTATATATATATATTAGTATAATATATATATATAGAGTTCTATGTATAGTAGAATTATATATATAGATATAGAGTATAGATCATATAGCGGAGATAAATAGACGATATGATAGATGAAGACCCGATATTTGAGAGAGTAATGAGAATGAGCAGATATGATATATATATATATCATGAGAATTAGTAGTAGATAGGATGAATAGAAGGTAATATATGTCGAATAATATAGGTAGAGAAGAAGATATATACGTTATATTTATATGCACAAAATTAAATCTGAACCAAATCCCTTTACGAAAAACAATTTGAAATCACAATTATGCATTCCTCCGAGTGTTGAGAGTATAGAAGTTAGTTTGAGTTCTATGATTTTTGCCCTCACTAACTACTCAGAGACACCCTGACACATTTATTATATTGCAGCAACGTCTTTATCATACACCCCTTCTATTATATATATATAATATATATATATATTATATTATATATATATAATATATTAATATATTAGTAATATATATATTAATATTAATAATATATATTAATTAATATATATATATTATATAATTAATATAATAATATATTATATATATATAATCATATATATATTAATTATATAATATACTATTTAATATATATAATATATATATAGATAATAATATATAAGAGATAATGCAATATCCTGCAATCAAATTTGTATATTTGTAATAAATACTCTCACACCCCTCACTGATGTATTTTCTCAACCTATTAACTATGGGGATATGATCCTGGACCTTACTAGCAGTATAGTAGCGCTGCAAGTGTATTGACACATACTACGCCACGACTCGAAGACAAAAATAGGCCAATCGAGAATACTTCACTACTGTCCATATGACATAGTAAGCATATTTAATCATATAATCTATATAACTATATATATTAAATATATATATATATTTCATATATATATATTATATAATATATATATATAATATTAATATATTAATAGTATATATTATACTATATATATAATATTATATATATATATATATTATACTTAATATATATACTTATATATTACTTAAACTATTATATTAATTATTAGCAAAAATTTCGGAATTAAAATACGATCTTTATATATTATATTATATACGTATCTAGCTACCTCGGTCACCCAGAAACAAATTATTAAAAATCACCCAAGTTAGCTGGTCTAGTCAACACTTAACGGTGCCTTCGTACAACACACCACAAACATCCTCATATCTACCATCACATATATATTTAGTCATCTATAATGTATGAATACACTCGCCAAGAGTGTGAGAGTGAGGTGTATAATTTCCCCCTTTAGTTGTAGAAATGGTGTTTAAGGAAGCACCCTTTGTTAAAAAGCGCAAAAAACATATGAGCCGTGTTGTGTGTGTGTGTGTTGGAAGAGAGAGAGGAGACGAGATAGTAAGACGCAGATGCTAGAAGCCAATCAGGG
>JABUQX010078852.1:0-5000 GCA_015478945.1 Trachelipus rathkii
GAAGGTATAAGTTAAAATTTGAATAAAAAAAAAAAATATTTATTTTCGTTATTTTCTCGTCAAGATTCAGTGCTTAAAATATCTGATTAGTTGGATAAAGTAATAAATTATTTGAGTCAAGAATTAAATTAACGTGAAGAAAAGCTTCTTGATAAATCCATTTAAAAAGATAAGAAGAAAAGTCGTTATTACTCTTCGGATAGGAAAATTCAAAATTCACAAGCCCTCGATTTAGGCCTAAAACAAACGCCTAACAGTTGACTCAAAGACTACAGAAACATGACTTCAAACAAAAAGTGACTCTTAGGACGCAAACAAAGAAGTCCACAAAAAGAGGGAAGGACAAAACTCCATCTCCCCAACGATTCTCCCCCTCTCATGATGAGGGAGGCCCATCTGTTTCTCTCTCAGAAACCGAGTTGGAAACGACGCCACCATCTTCGCGCCAAAAGGAAAGGACGCGGCGTCATGATGCCGACTCACCATTAAAAACGTACAGTCAACTAACATCCAGTCAGTTACCAACCTTTGACCCCTCTGATGTTATAAATTGGCTCAGTGCTACAACAACAATCTTCAAACTAAATCACATAGAAGATACCCACGAACGTGTTCGTTTGTTGGCTCCAATTTTGCCCACAAATTTGGTCTCCAAAATCACATTCCCTCTTAAAAATGACGCTTATCGTCACTATTACAAAACATCGGAAGAAGTTTACCTCGCCAGCTTTGTAAGAAATCGGGATACGGGAGTATTCAACAGGGCATTGGACCGCGATTGTAATTGCCAGCTGAATATCTCCATCGTGTAAGAAGGGGTAATTGCGAACCAAAGCTTCGCATGTGTTGGTAGAAAACACCCCATTTTTTGGCCCAATAAGAAAAAAAAAACCCCCCCCCCTGTTCTTAGAGCAAATGCCCCAAAATATCCAAATGTCAGTGTATTCATTAGCCGAAGAAAATGACCTTGTAAGAATGGTTAAAGTTTCAGATGATCTTTATAAGAATTTTGTTCGAAAAGGAAAAATTATCCTCAACACCAACGAAGAACAGAACTTTGGAGCTCGGTTAATTCTGTGCGTAATAGAACAGACTCAAGAGAAACAGACTCCGCCTACCCTCTTCTCGGCGCGCGAAACCAAGAGCGCAAACATGAAACTGAGAGCAGCAGTGAAGGTCAAATCGCCAGCCAGATGACAAACCTCACAAAGATTGTGACCGAGCTCGCACACAACTTTCAGCTGTTCATTAAAAACCAAGCGGACACAGCTGAGAGAGGAAATAGGACACGCGAGAAAAGTAGGTCACGCTACTCAGAATCAGATACGAATGGGTACAGCAAAGCATTTAATAACGCTGTCAATCAATTATGTTTCTATCATGCTCGCTATCTCTTCAATGCCTACAAATGTGAAAGTAGTGAGTGTCCTATGTATCCATTAATATATGGTAATAACCAGAAAAATGTCCCATCATCGTCGGAAAACTGCTAACAAGGCTGCAAAATTTACCATCAAATAGCAGCCGTGAAAAGCATACTCACAATAGAAAAGTGAGATTTAATAATACCATCCAAGTGATAAATGACCCTATTACAAACAGTGCTGTGATTAATGAAATAAACTTACGAAATAAAAGTGCTGGTGAATTAAATAAAAATTATATCAATCATAATAACTCTATTAACATTAAAAATAATAGTGGTAAAAATACTACTACTACTACTACTACTACTACTACTAATAATAATAATAATACTAATAATAATAATAATAATAATAATAATAATAATAATAATAATAATAATAATAATAATAATAATAATAATAATAATAATAATAATAATAATAATAATAATAATAATAATAATAATAACAATGAAATAATATTATTATTAAAAACACTATGAACAATATTGATCCAGAAATTGATCAAAATATAGATACAACTACCAGCACTACCCAAACGGAAAATATAAATTCCATTAAAAATAACCATAAAAATGAAAAAAATGAACAAATAAATAAAAACTTTATCAATAAACCATATTCAATTCACACAAATGTACAGGGAATGCATGATCCCTCTAGTTTCAAGAACTCTAAAAATTTAAATATGAAAAGTAGTAGTAGTCCACAAAACAAAAATATATCAACAAATAATAATATTATATTAAATAATACTGATGTCAAAGAAGGTCTCGAAACAAATGTTTCAAACAATTTTGGTAATGTACAAAATAACCATTTTATTACTACTGTTAATCCATCGCATGTGGGATACGTCTTTTTTAAATCAAATTTATTAAATGGGGGGAGGGGTGTTATAGATAATACGAGTGAAAAGGGAAGCAATGAAGCAAATATCCTGTCAGACCCAACTGATTTGAGTGCTGATGACGAGCGCTGCTTAAGCAGTAAGATAGTTACAGCCGCTGTTGAGGGAGACAAAAGGGTTTGCAAGATTGATAATTTGAACTTGTATATAGTCTATGACACACTTAATAAGATCGATTATTTATTAGACTGTGGTTCTGTCTTCAATATCTTATCTGGCAACGCTAATGACCATCAAAAAGCCCCAGTAAGATACCTGCTTGCAGCTAACAACTCAAAAATTGCAGTCTATGGTATTAAAGATATTGAAATCGATCTGGGATTGGGACGTACTTATCGGGATACCTTTTATATAGCTAATGTAAGTACCAATATTTTAGGATTAACCTTTTTAAAGAATTTTGAGATGGGCATTAATTTTAAAGAAGATTTATTGTTAGATCAAGTCACAAATAATACCTTAAAATTGAGTAGAAATGTGAATTTTAATATTAATGATGCTCCTGATTCTTCTCCTTCAACTCTCTCTCTCTCTCTCTCTCTCCTCCTCCTCCTGTGCATGTACCTCATAGTTCTTTAAATTTTAATGAGTTATTATCGAAATATTCAGAGTTATTTGTAAACCCTTATCTCCCAGAAAACCACCACATAAAATTGAAACAAGAAAAAAGGTGGGATGAAATTTTTGATAAATATAAAAATAAAAATAAGAGAATGAGCACAGCATTAATAGCTGAGGACGGCCAAATAACTACTGACGAAGAAGCCGCTTATATTCCAGAGAGAGTATTAATAGAACTGGCCCACGCTTATCCTTACAAAATAGACATAAAAGGACCTCCCATCTCCCTTAGGCCAAGGAGGATCCCCCATAAACTCTATGCTCAAACAAAAGCAGAACTTGACAACCTCGTAGCCACAGGAGTCCTGCGCCGCAGCAATTCTCCCTGGTCTTTTCCCATGAGTGTTCTCCAGAAAAGCGAAAATCGAGTCAGAATAATCTCCGATTTTAGAGAATTGAACAAAAGAGCTGGGTAGAATCTATGGGACTTCCGATCTGCAGGACGCGCATCGTCAAAACCTGCAGGGTGAGCGCCTTTTCAGACCAAAACTTGATGACCCAGGCTTTCTACTAGTCATTGGACCCCGACTGCACAGAAGTACTTTACCATCACTTCAAACGTCGGTTCTTTCACCTACAGGAGCCTTCCGATGGGTTATGTCTCTTCCCCCTTTATCTTTCAAGCTTACATTGATACAGTCCTACAAGGCCTACCGAATACTCAGGCCTATATGGATGACATCTTGATTCACACAAAGACCGAGGATGAGCACAAAATCCTCCTGGAGAAGGTGCTGAAGAGGTTAAGTTATCTACATATCAGTTTAAATCCCGCAAAATGCCAAGTGGCCAAAAAAGAGATTGATTACTTGGGATATACTGTAAATGAAAACGGTATCAGACCTAATCACGAGAAAATTGGGGATATCTTAGACACCCCAAAGCCCAGGACCATCAAAGAATTAAGATCTTTCCTGGGCCGAGTAAGCTTTTATCGCAGCAGCGTCCCGTTATTTTCTGAAATAACAGCGCCCCTAAATATGTTTTTAAAAGGTAAACCTTATTCAAACCGCCGCGTCTGCTGGAACTCAATAGCAGATAAAGCCTTCGAAAATATTAAAAATGCAGTTGAAAATGCTTCTGTACTTGCCTATCCCGGCACATCTTCTACTTACAAAATTGTCATACATACCACAAATGTATCTGCAGCTGCTGTTATTTTATCCACTACTGACGAAGCAGAAACATCAAAAATCACACCCACTCCTACGAACGCTGTGATTGGTCCTCATTTCGGCAAACTGGCCAATAAGAGCGAAGTTCCCACACTCAACGTGGAGTCCTGTTCGAATTTTACAACCGCGTATAAATATGAAGAACTTTCTCCAAAACTAAAGGCCCATTATCATAGGGTAATAAAACGAAACCACACACGTGCTGCGGTCAGCATTCCAATAAAGGATAAAAAGGTAGACCCTTTAAATAACCAAATTGTCAACAAAAGAAATTCCGGGAATATTTCTCATGAGAAAAAAGGAACTTTAAAGCCAAAAGGGTTAAGAATGGAAGAGAGAATAGAAATGGAAGAAAAAGAATTACTCAAAATAAGTGAAAAATCGCCAACTAAAAAGTTAGATGAAATAAATGATATTCTTACTGAGAACACTCGAATAAACTTAATTCAGCGCTATAATGAAGCCCATATTGAATTAATAAAACGCTTCAGGAAAGAAGTTAATTACGCTGAAATTAGTAAAGACCAGTTAGAAGATGAATACATAAATTCATTACTTAAAAATAAAGAAAAAAGTTCATTAGTCATAAAGAAACAACCCTTCTGGTTCAAGAAAAATGAAATCTCTCTTTACGTGGATACCTCACTAAATTATGCCAGAGTCATTCTCCCAGATCAACATATAGATGATATTATACGGATGACGCATTTCCAAGGACACCTGGGGATCTCGCGCTGTCTCACCGCTATAAAAGCCGACTTCGTATTCCGTAACATGCATAAGAGAGTGAAAGCTCTTGTAAGAAGTTGTCCTCAATGTCAAATAGGAAAAACAGGACGTAGCATAAACCCTATTTACGGAAAGTAC
>JABUQX010078853.1:10000-30000 GCA_015478945.1 Trachelipus rathkii
ATATTATGTTTATATATATATATATATATATATATATATATATATTATATATATATATTATATATATATATATTATATATATATATATATATATATATATATATATATTATATATATATATATATATATATATATATATATATATATATATATATATATATATATATATATATATATATATAATATAATAAATTAAATTGAAGTAGGTTAGGTATGTCTTGTCAGACACGCCTTTTAGATTTTATTGAGTATATCATTAATTATGTTGACAAAAGAGAGTCCGTCGATATTATCTAAGTAAGTTTCAGAATAGCAATTGATAAAGTACTCCATGCTAGACTGATGCAAAAGTTACCATCAATATGGAATAGGTAGAGTGGTTTCTAACCGGACAAATATTGGTTGACTAACAGAAATAACAATGTTCTTCTTAATAAACATGTTTATCAGATTGTCCTTGGAGTTGGTGAAAAGTGGTGTTTCTCATGGTTCTGAGCGGGATACACTTTTTCTCTTAATTTATGTAAATAATATGGATGCGGGAATAAAAAGGATTATTTCTCAGTTTCTGAAGATAATACATTGACTGCTTCTGTTGAGAATCTTCAGGGTTGGATTAAAGTTAGACTGATAAGTGGCAAACGGATTTCAGGTAAAAAAAAGTGTTAGGTACTTCACATTGGCAAATCAAATAAGAAGGATTTTAATTTTGACATAAATAGGAAATGGTTGGAGACTTCAAAGAAAATGATTATGGGCGCGCTTATTTTATAGCATTTGAAATTGTTAAAGCATTGTTGAACTTAGAAATAGAGGTAGCAAAATGATATTTTTTATAATCTCTAATACTACTTACAAGGGTAAGGAAGTAATTATCATACTTTATATTAATTTTGCTAGATCGTTTGTTGAATACTGTGCAGAAATTTTAACAATTTACCTAAGAAAGTACATTGAAACGCTTGAGAGAGTACAATGTAAAGCTGCAAGAATAACTTGTGATTTTCCATATTATGAGATTAATTGTAATGGTCATAATTTCAATTTAAAGGAGGTTTCTTATAGGAGAAATAATTTCGAGTCATATATGTTTTCATCTCTCACCTTTACTAAGAAGAGTGAGTTCTTCATACAAGATTATTAAAGAACAGGAGATCAAAGTAGGCATATAAAAATAAAAAGCATTTTGTCAGATTTGAAAAATACTCGGAATGTGATAGCGAAATAGTTCACTAGAAACTTTTAAAAATAGGTTGTGTAGGTAGGCATATTATGTAGTTAATATAGATTGTTGTTTTTTTAATTTTGTTTCAAAAGGACCGTGTTTTGAATAGGGGTTTCCAAGCTTTTATTTTATTTTTTTTTTTTTTGGCGGCGGAACCCTTGTTTAACGTTCGATATACACTGAACCCCTGCCAATATTTTATGACCCTAATTTTAATATACCGTATATATATATATATATATATATATAATATAAATATATATATATAATAGTATATATACTCTATATAGTATATATATATATATAATACATATATATATATATTATACGCTGATATTATATATATATATATTCTATATTATAATATATATTAATAAATTACAATATATTATATATATTATAATATATATTATATATATATATATAAATATAATTATATATATATATATAATATATAATATATATATATATATAATATATATATAATATATATATCTATTATATGTTAGGTTTGGTGGGATATTTTTTTACTATATATGTGCTTTACGAGAAGCGGGCGATTCCGATATATTGTGCCCCCCAGCGTGCTGGACCGAGAGATCCGATAAAGCAAGTGTATCAAAGTTGCGTCTGATGTACGTTAAGTTCGAGTAGTGTAGTAAGAGATGTTTTGTGTCGTCATTTGTCAGGTTGAATTTTGATATCCGATGTCGTAAATCGTCGATCATTTATAATGATTTTAAATTCTTTCTGGCCTTATAGAATTTTTTTTTTAATTTTTGACCTGATTTATATCCTATTCGCTATTTTTTTTCATCACTTTCCGTTTTTTCTACGGAATATTTGAGGACTTTACAATTTTAGAAGAGCTTACTGATACTTCAGTAGCGATACTTTCCATAACCCAGAGCCTTTCAACTCTGAAACGGTGACGGGAAGGGATGAGGAAAGAGGGGACTGCCAAGTTTGTTTCAACAAATTTCAAGTAATCATTAATAACAGCCATTTTAGGAATGTAAAATATGAAAGATATGTAGGATATAAAGATATGAAAGAGTCTCTTCAGAATATTTTTTGATGAACTTCCTTAATGTAAGGTCAACAAGTTTCATGAAGATGAACCACGAAAAGGGAGAACTACTAGGCACATGTTCAATTTTCTTTACAACTCATTCCATAAGCTCAGTTTATATAATATATATATATAATATATATATATATATATATATATTATATACTATATATATATATCATATAATATATAGATATAATATATATATATATATATATATAACATATATATATATAATACATATATATATATAATATCAGATATATAATATATATATATATATATATACTATATATATATATAATATATATATATATATATATATATATATATATATATATATATATATATATACACGGAAATGTATGAGAAATATTATTTGCACAAAATAAGCTTACTATTAGCGAAATCTTTGCCTAATCTTTTTTTCCTTTCTTTGTGCGTTCTCCTTCCTTCATTAAGACCCCTTCATCCCCCTTCACTCAACCGCCATTCTCTTATACCAGCATCTTTTTAAAAATGAATGTTGTATGTCATGTAATATAATTTTTTTTTGTTTTTTGTTTTTTTCTTTGTTTTTGTCTCTGAGTACGGAAATGATTTTTGATAACAAAAATTACGCGACACAAATTCAATTGAAATATAAAAACAGATCTCTTTATACTTTTATATATATATATATATATACTATATATATATATAAGTATACTATATATATTATAATATATATATATATATATATATATACTAATATATTATATTAACTATATATATATATATAATATTATATATATATATATATATATATATATTATATATATATATATATATATATATATATATAAGTCTGTATATATATATTAGATAGTATATTATATATAGTATATATATAATAATAATTATATATATATAATACTATATATATAAATATAAATAACTATACTATATATATATATTATATAATTATTATATATAGAATATTCATACCCACCGTATATGCCAAAACTTACCCAAGCGACCCGGTGAATATCTCGCAAATACGATAGTTTCACAGAAAACTAATAACCATATGTGGAATCAGCATAATAAATTTGTATGGAAAATGGATTTTTTTTTGATAAGTGTTCTCAAAAACTACGATAGGTACAAGAAAATAAATAACATATTTGAATCAGCATATGAATATTTGTATTGGAAACAATGGATTTTTTTTTAGGGCTCGCAGCCGACGGTGGACAGAAGGGAGGGACGACAGTCCCCCGCTGTCCCCCCGATTCGGCCGAGAGACCCCGACTCTTTTGCATCTTTGCGTATACCCTCGGGGTATTCTTTAGTTAAAAAGAAATAAAAATAAAAAAGTTCCATTTTTCATACAAATTCAAACACTATTCACACACTATATTTTATTAGTGT
Source organism: Trachelipus rathkii (assembly GCA_015478945.1). NCBI lineage: Eukaryota > Metazoa > Arthropoda > Malacostraca > Isopoda > Trachelipodidae > Trachelipus > Trachelipus rathkii. The sequence continues at coordinate 13,711 of JABUQX010078853.1, forward strand.
TTGTGTTGTATACGTATTTTCGAAATATCAATGCGGGCGTATTTGGTACAGTTTTCGCTATATACTGTATTTAAAAATCTAATATATATATATATATATATATATAATATATATATATAGATATATAATATATATTATTAATATATATATGATACTACAAAGATAAACACCACCGCTCACACTCAGAGCCATAATCTAGGAGGTGTTGTATTCTAATTAACGTCACGAGCAAGGACGAAGAACAAGCCCACCAATGGAGAGAATGCTCACATATCTCCCACCCGACCGATTAACTGGGACACCACCTCGCATTTGAATTTGGCGAGTGCTCTACCGGCTGAGCTTATCGGACGCATTTTAATCTATAATAAATATGAAATTCGAAAAAAATATATACAAATACACACAAACTACATAAATATATATACATATATACATACATAAATACATAAATATACACATTCATCAATATATATATATATATTTATATAGTATAATATATATATATAATATATATATTTTAATATATATTCTATATATATATATTTATACTATATATATATATATTATATATATATACGTATTATATATATACATATATTTAATATATATATTATATATATAGTCATTTATATCATATATTATATAATACTATATAATATATATATATATATATATTATAAATCCTACTATATATATATAATAATATATATATAATTATATATATATAAATGTATATATATAATATAATCTCTAATATATATATATATATTATATATTATATATAATATATAATAATATATATATATATAAAATATAGTATATAATACTATATTAATATATATATATATAATATATATATATATATATACATAATATATTATATATAATTATAATATATATTATAATAATAAATATATATATAATATTATATATTATATATATATATACGTATATATGTATATATATATATTATATCATATATATATATCTATATATATATACATATAATCTATAAATAAATATATTATATATATATATTATATAATATATATATATATATAATATAATATAATTACTATTATAATTATATATATATATCATAATTAATATATATATATATATATATATAATATATATCATATAATATGCAAGCATTACTGTTATCACTAACAACAACATTGAAGTTGATATTTCAAATAATATACCTCACCTAACACCAAACACTAATAGAATAAAAAAACCAACACTAATAATTACCGAATTACTAACACTAAATAAACATTAATATAATAAAATGTCGACTATTTAGCAATAGCATATACTGTTTAGCACTTTGGGATTGGTGATAGTAGCGTGATACTACTGGTATATACGATCCATCAACACATGAGAAAGAACAAAACAGCTGGAATATGTGTTCCCAACTGAATGCAGGCATTTTGAGAGTCCACCTGATAGACCTAAGCGTTCTCGATGTCATATATATACTAAAAAATAATATATATATATAAATACTATCATATATATATATAGTATATATTATATATATATATTTATATTATACTAATATAATATATATATATATAATATATATAATACTATATATATAAAATTATATATAATATCATAATATAACTAGCCATACCTATTACTATATAATATAGTATATATATATATAATATATACTATAATATATATATATATATATATTCATATATATATATATGTATTATATAATATAATATATATTAAAAAATATATATACTATAAATATATATATTATATTAATAACATAATATATATATAATACTATATATATAATAGTATATATCTTATATCCGAATACTACGACCTCCTACCCATATACGTACAATCTTACGTAATCCAACAACTGATAATAATCATATACCACTACTGATAATATAGTTCTAGTATAAATACCCACATAATATTAAATCAGTGCACTAAATAGTATATTACTAGCATACCAAATTATGATTATATACTAAAAGTAATGGTATAATATAATAATTATATATATATATAGTAATATATATATAGTAATTATATATAATGAAACCTACAATATATAATCTACTATAATATAAATATACATTAATACATAGTAAGATTATTATCATACTACTAACCGAGTACGTACCCAAATCATTGTAATTATCACACTAAATACAACCCATTGAAGTTATAATTTTTTCAATAATATGAACCTTTCACTAAACACCAACACTATAGAATAAAAACAGACACAGATAATTACGCATTACTTAACACGTAATAACATTAATTAATAAAAAATGTCAACTATTTAGCATTAACATCACTATTAGCACTTGGGATTGGGAGGTAGCGTGAACTACTGGTAATACGATCCATACATGAGAATGAACAAACAGCTGATATTGTTGTTCCCAACTGAATGCAGACATATCTTGATGGAGTCCACCCTAGTAAGACTTAAGCGATTCTGATGTCATTATGCAAACATTTGAATAAATTAACGAATATTCAGTTCGATGAGGACACAAGTCTGCTTTTATGTATGATTTAATTTTCTTGTTAATTAAAAAAAAGTATAGTTCTATTATATCCCTTTTGTTACTTCAGTGAGTAATTTTTTGTAATTCTGAATTTAAATTTTGGATTTCCAATTTTAGTATGAAAACAATAAAAACCCAGATTATCCAGAACCAAACACATATTAACACATACATATAATTAGCCTCTTCATTAAGAATAATAATCTTGAAATGTTGATATTTATCTCAAGCTTCGTATTCGTTTTTCTCTAAAAATCTACGGCAATATTCAGAGCATCAATTGCTACTCTATTTCATAATTCTATTCCCTTCCTTCTTTTCTTGATAGTTAATCCTTCTAAGATCTTGGCTGTTTCTCTTCTCATTTTCTAACACATCCTGTATACCGATGACACTCAGAGACTCATATATATCATTTCACATATAGAGAATACTATATAACTACTATATCCTATATAATACATATATAGCAAGTATAATATTAGTCATCTATTAAGTATATATGAGTATTAATAGTATTAATACCTAAGTAGTCTTAATTTGTGGTAAATTTTCACTATCAAGTAACAGTCGCATATAATTTATCTGCAAGATACTATTTGATTTGATATATCGTATAATATTTATCATATATATATATATATAGGTTTGATTATATATATATACATATTATAGTATATATATATATAATATATATAATATATTATACCTTCAGTATACGCGTGTATATATACTATTAGTATGTGAGTATATAATATAATATCATAGCTAATAATATTAAACATACACAAAGGGTAATATATGTAGCTAATATATATATAGATGGACAACTAAATAACGATTCACTCATTTAGTACATATAATAGTATCTATTTATATATAAGTATAGTTTAATATATATTATAAGAGTATAGCTTAATATATATATATATATATATATATAAATTAACTGATATAAATATATATATATATATATATTATATATATATATTATCATATAGTATAGTATATATAGGATATTAGGTGTTAAATATTCGCATAATACGCAATTTATTAATTTAGATCTAAATAAAAAACATAAGTGGGGAAAGGTAAAGAATTAACTGCATTCTCCGGGATTGAACACCGCAGTGGATCAATCCCGGAGAAGGCAGTAATTTCTTTACCTTCCCCACTTATGTTCTTTATTTAAGATCTAAATAAAATTTGAGATTATGCATATTTTAACACCTAACATATTATTAAGAAACGAGGGATAGGACATGGATTACTGGATCAACCTGTGGTGTCGCCTTTGAAGGGAACTTCGATGCTTTTAAAACTGTTCTTCGAAAAACTCAACTTTTTTTTGCGGGGATGGCAGCAGTGTAAAAGCATCGAGCATATTGTCCTCATTGTCGCAACATGCGGTGGTTCATTCCCGGAGAAGGCAGTAATTCTTTACCTTCCACTTATGCTTCTTTATTTATATATATATATATATATATTATATATATATATATTATATATATATATATATTATATATATATATATTATATATATATTATATAATATATATATTATATATACTTATATATTTATATATATATGTTAGGCACTACTCTTTTAAAAGGAAGTTACTATAAAAAGACATGATATCGATAAATCTCCGAACTGCTATCGCGTGAAACCATTGCAGTGTCACGTGTTAGGCTAAAACTGCCCATAGAAAAGAGGCGCAAGAGGTTTGCCAAAAGCTGGCATTTTAATTTAATTTTTAGTTTTAATTTTAATTTTGTTTTCAGGGGCTCGAAGCCGACGAGGGATCAGAGATGGGAACGACAGATTTCCCCCCACCGTCGGGTCCCCCGCTGAGGCGAGAGCCCTGAACTCTTTCCATCTTTTGCGATTTAATCTATGGGTGTTCCTGTAAGTTAAAAATCAAACCAATGTTTTTGGTAACCTGTAAGCCGTATTGCCGTTGAAAATAATCGAAAAAAAATCGATTACAATCGTTCGTTCGACTGTAATGATATCGGTTAACTGTCCTTTAAAGGACGTCCTATATATCTAATATAATAATAATTATATAATATATATATATATATATATATTATATATATATTATATATGTATATATATATATATATATATATATAATATATATATATATATATATATATATAATATCATATACATATTATATATATATAAAATATTGATGTCTGGGTTGAAAGTATAATATTCTATGTTAATACTGCTTGCTATTAGGGTTTCTATTAAGCAATATGGAGAATTAATTAAACATTCGCTGGAAATATATATATAATAAGTAATATATATATTATATACTTTATATATATATATAATATATATTAATATTATATATATAATATTATATATATATATATAATATAATATATAATATTAATATATATATATAATATATATATAATATCATTATATAATTTACGATGTGTGAGTTGGTGTGTAGAATAATAAAATATTATACTACTACAGTATACTATATAATATATATATATATCTTATATAATACTATAAATATATATAATTATAATATATTATAATATATATATAATATATATACTATATAAATATATATATATATATATAGTATATATAGTTAAATTATATATAATATATGATACTATAAATTCGGAGAAGAATTTTCAAGATTTGGCATAATGCATTTGCTGAGTACATTGAGAGTAGGAAAACGATTGATTATCAAAAATTAAAATATTCAATTCTTTGCTCAATTTACATTCTTAGCGTCATTTCATTCTCATCAATCATTCGAATATAAAGCAGGCACAATTCTTTTAACATGATTCTGATATTTCATCACAATTTAACTTGTTTAAATTAATCAAAAAAGCAAATTTCTCTTCCAAATCTGAATAAGCTGTACTGCGCGTTTTTAAATTTGTAAGCAAAGATTCAAAGACAATACTACTACGAACGCTTATCTTAGAGCGTGATGTTTTAGTTATTTCATTATTGTGGTAATCTATGTTTTAGTTTCTCACCTGGAGTTTATCTCATGAAATTTGAGATATGTCTGACAACGAGTGTTGGATACATACAATAGCGTGCAGCTTTCAAAAGGTAACACTTAGAATTCACAATATTCTAAAGCATACATAGCTTAATGCGATACATCGTTGAATATTGTATCACGAATGGTAATTCATCGAAACTTATCCCAGAAAATTGCTAGATCAAGATCAGCGAGGCATGTCTCGTTTTATATAATTTTAGCCGCTACAGCAAAAGGGATCAAGATAGTATAGGCATAATATTCAGGCTTCAAGCATTCCACGAGGTCTTCTAGGCTAGAGATCCGAACTAAGACATTAGACGACAATATCTAAGGACGCAAGCAGACTATGATATCAGTACTTCCCAAGAACTACCCTCAGTCTATCTCACAATAAGGTACTAGAAGATATTATCTTGGTTGATTCAAAGATCTCTGACGCATATATAACCGAGTATAAGAGACGCGCTAAGCAGCGTACAGTCTGATAGACATCTATTGAGACCACTAATACTTTATCGAGACTCCTATATATACTGGATACCGATATTTCGCGCAATACCTGTCATCAAAAACTAGATTATGTAGCGATAGTTAAATTCTTACACTCAGACTATCATACTCTGCTATACCAAAATGGATGTTAGAGGTAGCAGAATAAGTTACATATTGATTGGACACTCCTTCGAACAATACATTGATAGATATTGAGTAATCAACGTCGGACATGCGCGAATAGGATATTGGCTGATTTTCTTGATTTACGTAAACGTTCAGAGTTTATTCCACGTCCATTTCAGATGATGAAAGATAGACAAGGAGGACAGACGAACTCATGCGGCGATGCCGTCCGTAGAAGATGGCGGATTGTAGAGAAGCGGCTCGCCTGTATTGGGGAAAGTGCGTCGTTCAATGGGTGGAAGGTGCCGGTCTTGAAATAGGTGAATAACGAAAACAAAACAGAATTCTATTACGCTTCATCTGCCATCTTCTTTGGCAATTTTATGCCATCACAGTCTTAAGTGACTGATACTGGCACATGAACAAGATTTAATATATGGAGCTAAATTATTAATGATCATGATTTTTTTGTCCTCATAACCGCCGATGAGGCACCGAGGAACACATCGTTCCTTGTGCATATATCTCCATCATATTACATTCTGGCGATTATATTTTAACCGCAACATGGAGAATAACCAATCCATACCACAAGATTGATTCAATAAAGATGTAACTAAATCATTCTCTGAGTTAGTAGTGAAATCATCGTCTCAGTGAAAAAAGTTATCCTTGTCCTTATCTTGTATATATCTATCACATAAGTGATTTCATCGTACTTTACTATTATCTGAGGCTATTTCAAATATGATTGCTGAGCTTTCCTAGTCGATGATGGAAATAATACAGTCGTTGCAAACACTCATTATTCCGCATGACAAATTCTGATTAGCATGCACGAACCGCATTTCCCTCCCTTAACCGGTCTCCATGTATAATTGATTGGCGCAGCACGTTACAATTTTTAATGTATATAATAGCTGGAAGATTATTGCACACGCTGCCTAGCTTAAGCATATTGGCCACAGAACTAACACTCCAATCAAACATGTTTCGCCTGATTCTTCGCGGATCTGAGGCACGAGCCAGTATAATGAGTTTGTTCAATAGAATGGATCCACAATCAATGGACCGCAAGCCTAGCTATCCGATAAACCTAGCAGAAGGAAAGATTGGCATTAAGCGTACAGTGCCCACATGATGGGCCTGTATCATAGGAGGGACGAAAATCTCGCCGGACCAGATGAGCTCAACTATTATAAAGCATCTCTTTCCAGAGAAGACCATGAGCGTAACATCATGATATGAAAACCTCGTACATGCTTTCGTTGCTTGTTTCGCTCTCTCGCCGTAGGCCCAATAGTTCCCATCGATCGTTCTTTCATTGTAAACTATCCGATACGCACTGGATACGAGAGTCCGAGGACAACATATTATAACTTCCAAGTCGTTTAAGCTCAGATTTACTCATAATTGACTACGAGAACTTACAAAGCAGTAAGCGATGATGGGGACACATCTCAATGACTCACACGAATTATAAATCAGGGGATTAAACAAGTGAGCCAGAAATACAAGACACACAACCTATAAATCAAGCTGACGAATTCCGTGCAAAAAACAAATTACCTAAATCAATCAGGCGTTCGGAGTACGTAATTACCTCTCCATCGACGCGTTACTTGACATAAAACTTCCTATCGGTCGCAAAAAAGCCTATGCGCGCAGGAAATGGTGGTCTTCTAGAGTGCTCTAGGATCAAGAGTTTCTGGGCCAAATGATGAGAAGAAAATGCCTGAGCGTCCCCAGACCTGAGAAGTCTAACGGCTCGAAGCAAGCCACACATAGGGCAATATTAAATCAAACTAAGTACAGAGCAAGAGACGCTCAAGTCACACTAGACTAGACAAAATAATTAGCGTAAGTGACAAGCACCGCATACATACGGAGATTACATAATGCCAGTATCCCAGTTAGATTTAATACTGCAAATAACGGATAACAATCGATATAATCCAGAAGTTTTCACATTAAATTAAGTCATATCATATATACTGTACATTACGCTTTGCTTCTGCGTATATATCAAGTTGATTCTTGAACATGACATTTGCTACAATTACTATATACAGTGGTTCAGATTGAAATGAGACTTTATATTCAATTTATTATATTATTTGCCGGCCGAATTCACTTGATGACAACTTTCGTTGTCTACACAAATTAGATAACTGTTACGACAGTATTTTAACAATTCATCGTAAATTAAGCTCTATACGACTTGAAGTCTAAAACGCAAGACTAATCAACTTAAAATGTGCGGGCCCTCTAAAATGAAGAGAAAGAATTTATTTGACGATATATATATATATACAGTATTATATATATATACTTATTACAATCACATGCTTGCAGAATCAACCGATGATACTACCTCGTTATATAGAGTATTAACGTACGAGCACTGATTTAAGTTCTGCGTACATATGCGTAAGAAAACCAGTTAATCAATGATAGTTTATATCCAATATCACAGCTTGCTAATAGATCATAGTATAAGCCATAGAGAGTATATATCTAACATCATACATAATTTGTATTATATAATAATATACATCAATATATAACTACTATATTCAATCATCAATATCAGGGAGAGAGAAAAGTAATAATTCTAATTACATAGATAACATTAATCGGAGATTGATAGGACAAATAAATGACAAAGACGAGAGGCAATAGGAAATCGCGCTTGAATTGAAGATAGATGAATTCAACATACTATAATATGAGGATATACGTATAATGATAAAACATAATAATTTTTATATATAACTAGATAATAATAATAAACGACATGGAACGAGAATACCGTAAGACTTTCTTTGGAAGTAATTTAGATTGTATCAAAGCGGTGTTGATGGTGAAAAGCCCGATAGCTGAAGACTGACTGAACTACGTTCTCGAGATATTTAAATACGAAGAGCAGCACTTCTAAGGGAATGATTGAACTGCACCGAACTACCATTTGTACTCAAGTCCTTAACATATCAAACCTGATAAACAAAATTAATTATCAAAAAAACAATATTTAAATGGAAAAATATAACAAGAACAAAAAGAATATTTCACTTTTTAGTTTTTTTTTATTTTTAATTTCTTAAATTCTCCAAGTTAAATTTTAAAAATCAGTATTTTGAAGTTATAACAGATTGAATATAATGGAAAATTGAATAAGGAGAAAAATCCAAATAATTTAAATATTCTAGTTTATTTTTAATCTAATACATATAAAAATAGTTATTTAACTATTTACTTAAAACAAACTCAATAATTTTAAAGAATTTTTATAATTGATAGTATAACTTATCTCAATATTAAAAATTATTAATATCTATATACTTGTTCTCATACATTAAACATTCGAAATTAATCATGTGGTGTGCTGTATATTAGGTTAGTGTTGTATTGTAAGATGACTTCTCTTGTGAGAGATCGGTAGCGAATATTATAGTCTATGTAATCACGGACTGTTATTAGATGTGGTGGTATGTAACGTGGCTATGAGTATGTTGTAAGCTAGTGATGATTATGGGGTATGTGTATAGTACGTGCGTTTAGCAGTAGTAGTGTGTATGTACAGTGTGATTGTTGTGATGAAGCAAGTAACTCTGGGTATGAACGTGATCACTTGTGAAAGGATTAAATATATAAGCTCTTACACACATTTTCTATATGTGTCTATGAATAAACTGTTACAAAATATATGATAATCTAGTTAAAGATAATAATATAACAAAATATATACATAGTATAAATATATATATATCATATATTGTTTCATTATTCTACAGTCCGTAGTCGATAGTATGTCTTAGATATATAACTCATATATATTATATATAGTATTATATATATAATAGATAATCTTTGTATCTTGGTGTTTGCATAATGTAGGACACTCCAAGAGTTATATAGTGCTAGTACTAGAGAAGAATTACTATAATAACTGTCACAAGATCTGTTATACTATTATAATACTATATATAGAGTATGTACTCATAATATATAGATATTTATATATATATATATATATATATATTGATGAGAATAGTTGTTTCTCAACATTTTATGTGTATAGATAAAGAGGATTAAAGATGAAACCAACGGCATGCAAACTTAAAATATACACCTTAGGAGATCTTACAAGCACAATCCATCATAAAAAGACACCATCGCCGTTTCGACCGTCTCATCTACTGATGATTCATCCCATCAAGAACTAGAAGCAACAGTAGAATGGACAACGCAAAACAAGCTACAATTGAAATAAAAAAGGGGGCAACATTAAATCATTAACATGTAACAGCACACAAAAGTGATACAAATTAACTAATGAATATAATATATAGAAATAATAATAATAATAATAATAATAGATACATTAAATATTCATTCTTTCTTTAGGACAATTCTTGAATAAAAACAAAATAACTTTGCTTATTATCTGAAACATCCCAAACGCACTTTACGTCCACTCACGTTGGAACATCCTTCAAGGATTTGATTTTACTTTACTGTTATAAATTTATATTCCGCCCATACCCGGTTCCTTATAATTATTGACAGTGGTGTTAATAATCTTAAGCTTGTTTATACTTTTGGCAATAAATTGTATTATTATTAATTTTAATTTAGAAATAAAGTCCCTTATTCCCGTATGAACACCAATTCAACGTGAGTGGACTGAGCTTGAAATCGTTTCAAGATGTAGTTTAGTTGTTATTATTGTTCTAATCGAATGTTTTAAAAGAAAAGAATTTAACAAAATGTTCAAGGCAAGGCTATTTTTGTAAGATTTGTAGTAAATAATCTCTGCAAGTATTGATAATATAATCATAGTATATATAATAAGAATAATCTAAATAAAATTAAATAAAAAATAATCAAGCTAATATAATAATGAGATCAATATTAATAAATGACATACAATAAGAATAATAAATAACTTAATATAGAAATTCTAATGGGGATACGAATAAAAATTCTATCAAAAATCGAATAAACTCCGATCAGCAGAATCAAGTCTGATCAGACTATTCTGTAATAGTGAGATCATATTTTTTTTATTTCTGAGTTATTCCTAAACCACGGCTCACCATCAACCAACACGCTGATATCCAATTGGTTTAATAAAACAAAAATAGTTAACTTTTAATGAGACAAATCGCGTTCGTTATCACGAAATTACGATGCTAAAACTGGGTAAAGACATCTATCTTTTCGAAGGGTATAAGCACAAATGAATCAAAAAACGAAACTGCTTAAAGTCATTCCTTTAAAATTTTAAACACTCCTCATGCAAAAAGCACAAAGTACAAAAATAGCTAGATGCTTTTCATAAGATACACCAAAACAGATACCTAGTAGCCATCACAGTTTTACCATCGTGCACCTGTTCACTGGTAAAATCACGATTACAAATACAATGAATACTAAAGTGCTAAGCTGCGAGAGATATTTTCATTTGTATCTATCATAGATATCATCTGCCTAGACAACATAAATATCAATACACTCGTCCAATTTGTAATAGCAAAATCGAAACCTCTCAGAAGAATGTATCTGGTTATTACTTCGAGACAAATATACGAGGCTTCAGCCGAACGTAATAAATACTAACATATAAACTCTCAAATCCTCTTCTTTGCAAATTATATTTATTAGAAATAGTAATTAAGATATTACATGGAGGACAGATAGAAGATAATAATTATTTCTGAGCTGAACTTACGAGCTAGTCTCGTAAAATTAAACACAAAGCTGACACAGAATATTCTATATTAAATTATTAATAGATTTATTATTATATTATTATTTTATTTGTATTATTAATTATTATTATTCAGTAATAATAATAGTAATTATATTATATATTACTAATACTATTTCTATATTTCTATTACTATAACCACATATTCCGTTATTGCCACATGCTTTCCCACAAATTAGTCAGCACAGTCGCTAAAAGGTCATGATTTCATTATTATATTCACTTATTACATATTAACGTTCATTATTATATAATCAAATTAATTATTAAATTCAAATTAATTTCATCTATATTTATTTAACTATACTAGGGCTTTTTTACATCAAGATTTACTTCAGAATACCAGTTTTATACTCGTAATGTCGAGCCTACCGCACTTTTATTATCACTCCTCATACATCTATTACATTACCTATAATAGTATCACATACTTTATTAGTGTGGACTTATTTTGTTATTAATTATTATTTATTATTATGTAATTATTAATAATTCAAATTATTATCATTATCAATGCCTGTATTCAATTGCATACTCTTAATCCCCATTATTTATTCAAATTATTCATTATTCTTAAAGAATATTATCCGGATTATTATTTTTATTATTGATTATTATCATATTATATTTATTATTAATTATAATTGAATTACCTTACGCGTAATGATACTTTTATCCCCATTAATCTATTATTATATTATAATTATAATACATTATTATTATTATTTATTATTATAATATTACGTATTATATTATTATTATTATTATTATTATTATTATTCATATTTATCTATTATTATTGAGTGGCTATGAGTTCGGATTATCAGTACTTATATCTTTATTATCATATTTTAGAATGTTATACACTCAATACACGGGCATAGCCATATTCACAAAGAAGTAGCGGACTAGATCAAGTGTCTACCTAGGACAGAGTTACGACCTAAAGATATCAGATGAACCTATATCCGCCGACCTCGACAATGCGACCCACGTCGATCTACCGCTTGAGCATTAATATAATTGTTATTAATTAATTGATAATATTAATTATTATTATTATATTATATTATTATTGACCTATACTGAGTATTATCCGAGCATCCTATATTACAGGTATTAGGACATAAACTCAGCGTATGAGCATCGTTTTCAGAATCACAATACATAAATTACGATTTCTAGATTTGGACTAACACTCATTGTAGTGTTCCACTTTCTAATCTATCTGAGACGTCTAGCGAGACTCCTTCGCCAGTTATCTATTCATCTACTTTGATAAATTCTATTCTATAATTGTGAAATACTACTATATATCCCATCCAACTGTGCTTGACTATCCGCCATCAACTAGTATCTTGAACTGATGAGCATCTTCAGACTCAGAACGATACACGTACAGATACGAGGAGCATTCGTTCACTATCATATACGATCTTGCCGATCCTTATAGTCAGACTAAACACTGTCTCCTGCTCACATGTCTTGCCGCCTATGTTATGAATTTAATCGGAACTCCTCTTAATTATCTAATGTTACATACAGGTATCTTATATTGACATTACACTCAAGCCTCACGAGCTCTAAATTCAATACTATACTACCGTCCCCATACAAGAGACCTATCCAATATAAGTTAATAGAGTAGAATAATCTCATATGCCGATGCACGTAAAACGTATTGGTAGAAGGCTCTGACTATATCAAGTCTCTTGACATATTAGCATACGTATTCAATGTAACTAATTATCGACCTTGATAATAAGAGTAAGGAAGGCGAAATGGTATATATTTTATACGGCGAATAAGATTGGACGATAGAAGAATCCTGTCAATATATGACTCAAATTGATGGGAGCGGTTTCCACCATTCATCGAGCCTAGTACTGCAGGTATAAATATCCGAGCATCATATCCTATACGAGACTCAATTTTTAGCTATGATAAATAGGTCAGACAGCGCACGGTAGTCTCAATGCGTCCAGGAACTATATATGACACAAATAGAGCAGTTCTAAATGGATACTGTCGTAGTTCAGCACTGTGATATTCATTATTTAACGTCAAAATCGACCGACTGCGACGGTACATCGTAACTACTATCAGCACACTAGTAATCAGACCTCGTTACTAGTGATGTATATGAAGAGTATATATACTAAACCTGAACATCCGTCCTACCATCGTATATAATGAACTAATTAAGCCAACCGATGTAATGAACCGTAAATAGGTCAGTAGTACATAAGATGTGGAAACTATTCACAATTAGGGATTCACAGCTAAAATAATCGACTAGATTCGTAGCTATATCGTTCATATGACGCTATATGATAACCTACTATAACCGAGAGATAATATGGTTCTAGACTACATTGCATGAGCATCGTGAAGCTAACACATTAATGATCATTCTATGACTATGATCTTGAGCTAAGCTATTAGTAGCCAGCACAAACTATTTTGTTCAGTACTGAGTATATATATATAAAGATAGTATATATACTGTTCTCTTCTGGTATACGCAGTACCGTAATTCACTATATAATATATATAGTTTCGTTGTGGAATAGGTTTTTTGTAAATGTTTTTTAGTTATAGTTGTAGGATATGACGTTAATAATAAATTGTAGTCGTAAATATTGGTTTTAAAAATCGTAAGTTTAAAAATTTTTTTAATTTCAAGAGTAACTTCGTACCTTCGCAGGGTACGTGACTTATATTGTAGAAGGAGAATGTAGGTAACTCCGCGGACCAATTCATATGTCACTGAGAGTTGAGAGAGTGACATCGTATCCCTCCCAGCTAGATGGACCCCGTACCATCTATCCATACCACGACGCGAGGAGTATTGAACGAGCAGTATTTCAACCGTAACTTATCCACAGAGACGGTGATAATATGTCGAGTTTACTTCTGTACTACAATAATATATATCCCCGCAGCTAAATCCCATCCTCGCCGAGGATCTGCCACTACCACCGACTGATCTCAGCTCTCATTTCTGGAGTCGATTTATGGATTAATTATTTTTAATAATAATGTAATTAGCAATTCAAATTATTAATTTCCGCTTTGTGTTGTTAGATTGTTAACATCTAGGTTAAAACCTAGCGTTTCTATCATGTAAGATTTAGGGAATTTTAGGAGGAGAAAATTAAACAAAGCTTCCATTCCTCAAACGGAACAAGGCATTAAATATCATACCGTCGGCAGCCACTCAAATCGTATTTTATAACTCAGATAGTCAGATACGATTGTCATATATATATAATATATATATATACCACGGAGATAATATATATATATATATTATATACTAAAAGAAAAATTATAATATATAATATATATATATAAAATATAATAAATATAAATTAATATATATATTAATTATATATATAATTATATGGTGAAATTGTTTAAAGAAGCCACAAATATCTCGATCCCATATCTCAAAAACTACAAGAGCCACAAGGAAAAGGAATACATTGCCTGGAATGCCTGGTCCAATTTTAAGGCGGAAAATGTAAAAAAAAAAAAAAAAAAAAAAAAAAGAAAAAATATTCTCAAAAACTACAAAGCTACAGCGAAAAGAAATACATTTTTGGAATCCTGGTAAAATTTTAGATAGGAAAATGTAAAAAAAATAAAAAAATAAAAATATTATTGTTAAGAATTATAGTAATATGATTAGAGAGCCTAATTTAGAGACCTTTTATTGGTTAACTCTTAAAATAAATAGACTTTCTATTAAATTTTGCTTTTTTCTTTTACTAAAGAATACCCAAGGGTATACCGCCAACCGATGGGGAGTCGGGGTCTCTCGGCCTTCCGGGGAACTACGGGGTAGGACTAATTCCCCCCCTCCGGGAGGGTCCGGAAACCCCCGCTCTTTGGTAATTTGGGTGTCGCGGGGGTTCCCTCCGCCCCTCCCCTACGGGGTATGGAAAACGTCCCCCCTGTGTTCCCCGTCGCTCGAGCCCCCTAAAAAATAGCCAATATTTATTTTAATTTATTTATTTATTTATTTATTTTTTACATTTTCCTAACTAAAATTTTACAAGGATTCCAAAAATGTATTCCTTTACGCTGTAGCTATTGTAAGTTTTTGAAGATATGATTTTTTTCATTTTTTTTTTTTTTTTTTTTTTTTTTAACATTTTCCGCCCTAAAATTTGCCAGGGTTCCAACAATGTATTCCTTTTTCCTGTAACTATTGTAGTTTTTGAGATATGGATCGATGATAGTTGTCGCCCTAAACCAAATATCACCTATATGTAAAAAGCATATATAA
>JABUQX010078853.1:35000-37472 GCA_015478945.1 Trachelipus rathkii
TGCGACAGAGCAATATAAATATATCTACCAATATATATATATATATATATATATTATATATATAATATATATATCATATAAACATATTAATATATATATATTTTTATTTATTATATTTATATATATTATATATATAGTGATGTATGCTGGGCAAATGCCCAGTGGGCTTAAAATGTTTGTGCTGCGGATGTATAAAATAATACAAATTATTTTACAAATTATCCCTAGTGTTTTACTGTCTATTAATCCTTTGGAATTTGAATATACTGGCCATTGTACTATACTATTCTGGAAATGAATTCAGTATTTGCTGAAAGTGGTAGGCTTAGCCGAAGCTGTGACAAGTATCCCTTATTTGCGTATTCACAGCGGAGTGTTAGGGTTAAGTCATAAACATTTCTCTGCACTACGTTTCGGTTTGAACACCGCAACAAGACCCCCCCCTTGTGGGGTTACTAGTTAGTTAAATTCAAGAAATTTTATTTAGACAGTTTTAAGAGTTTAAGTGAAACGAGAATCTAGACTGTAAAGTATTTTAAATCTAGAATGTTTATTTAGACAAATTTTAGAGGTTAAATGAAAACAACAATCTATCCTTTCAAGTTTGCAAAAATCTAGAAAGATTATTTTGACAATTTTATGTGTTAAGACTAGAATATAAATAATCTAGTTTGTGAAAATCTATAAAGTTTTAGATAATTTTAAGAATTAAACTGAAAACCTAAAACTATACTTCCGATTTTTTCCTTTTAAATCAGGGGTACGTCTTCAAACCTTTTAGCCTAAGGGCAACACTGACTTCTCCACTAAGTCCCAAGGGCCAAGACCTAGGTAGGTCATCATACCAAAGTTTGAATTCGGAGCGACAAGTGCGATCTGAAAAGCGAAATATAGTGCGACTAGTGTGTTTTGTGACTATAGTTTCTTAGTGTTATTACAGTGTGTTTAATCGTGAATGTTTAATTTAATTAAAAGCGTCTTAATGATAAAATCAGTGTGTTCTAACGGGCCGGATTGGTGCGGTTCGCGGGCCGTAGTTTGGAGACCCTTCCTTTAGACCACACTTTGTTGCTCCTGACGGAAACTCATATGCTTGGACGTTCCGATAGCAAACCCCGCTCTCTATTTCCTACAACTCTCTCCATTCCTCAATCTTAAGTCAAAGGTGAATGGATCAGGTTTTCTTGCCAATTTACAACTAAATTCATTTCTTCTGTTTTTTTTTATCTCTTGACTCTACTGACTATCCTCATTTCTTTTAATATCAATAACACCAAAATAGAAATAAAATTCTTTCTTCTTTTACTTTTTTTAATTATTCATGTGATTATATGTACTTATTTATTTACTCATTCGCTAGTTATTCATATTCTTTTTTTTACATGATACCACCACTCACAGGCAGGGCCCTTTCAAAAAGAGGGGGAAAAAAAAAAAAAAAAAAAAATTTAAATATTAATTTAAACTAATTTTTTGTTATAGTACTGATTGGTGGGTTAGAAGAACCCCGAAACACCTCTGATGTGTAGTAAAGAAATGTTGGAAAACTTTCACCTTTGTCTTCTATTCATCATTTATATATGTTGTTGGTTCCTGGAACGAATATATTTTGCATCAAACCCACCCATATATATATATATAAATATAATATATATATATATATATAATATATATAATAATAATATATATATATATATATATATTATATATATATATATATAATTAATAATTTAATATATATATATAATATAATATATATATATATATATAAAATATATATACTATATATAATATAATATTATATATAATATATATAATATATATATATATTTATATATATAATATAATAATTATAATATATCACGCGATGAAAAAGAAATAAAATTCAAATGAAAAAAAATCAGCTGATTTTTTACTTGATTTTTTATGAAAAAAAAAATCATGATTTTTTTTTTATATATATAATATATTTTATATATTTAAGTGATTTAGCTTAATAGAATAAAAAATTAAAATAAAAACTGATATATATATTATGAAGTTTTTAATATATTTTTTTATATTAATCAGATTGAAAGGAACTCCACAATTACCCATTTAAGAAAGGATTGGATAGGTATACGAATGGTTTGTAGCCCATATAGTATATTTGACAAAGTCAAATTGTTATTTTTAGGTTAGTTTATTAAGGTGAAAACTGCCATGTTGTATACTTGACAAACCGTATTAAAGCTGTAGTGTGGTTAGCAAGTACTTTAGCTATAGTTTTTGCTTTGGTAGTAGCCTAGGTGGCATTTTTTATTTTATTTAGTTGGATTAATATATTCATGACCTCTAGGGTGTTGTGTGGGTTTTGCATAAGCATGCTGGGTCATTAGGTCTATTTACTCAAATTGAATGCGAGTCTCGATAGGCCTATTTCCGGCTGCAGCGCCTAGGCCCTATTTTATGAATGTTATAGTAACCAAATGT
>JABUQX010078854.1:17500-25390 GCA_015478945.1 Trachelipus rathkii
TAAAAAATAAATAAATAAATAAATAAATAAAATAAATATTGGCTATTTTTTTTAGGGGGCTCGAGCCGACGGGGAACACAGGGGGGGACGTTTTCCATACCCCATAGGGGAGGGGCGGAGGAACCCCCGCGACACCCAAATACCAAAGAGCGGGGGTTCCGGAGACCCTCCCCGGAGGGGGGGAATTAGTCCTACCCCGTAGTTCCCCGGAAGGCCGAGAGACCCCGACTCCTGCCATCGGTGCGGTATACCCTTGGGGTATTCTTTAGTAAAAGAAAAAAAAGCAAAATTTAATAGAAAGTCTATTTATTTTAACGAGTAACCAATAAAAGGTCTCTAAATAGGCTCTCTAATCATATTACTATAATTATTAACAATAATATTTTTTATTTTTTTATTTTTTTTTCCAATTTTCCTATCTAAAATTTTACCAGGATTCCAAAAATGTATTCCTTTTCGCTGTAGCTATTGTAGTTTTTTGAGATTTTTTTTTTTTCTTTTTTTTTTTTTTTTTATTTTTTTTTTTTTACTATTTTCCGCACTAAAATGGACCAAGCTTCCAGCAATGTAATTCCTTTTCCCTTGTGCTCTTGTAAGTTTTTGAGATATGGATTGATGATATAGTTGTCGCTCTAAACCAATTATCACCCATATATATATAAAATATATATATTATATATATATATATTATATATATATATATATATATATATATATATATATATATATATATATATATATATATATATATATATATATATTATAAAATTTATAATATATATATTATATATATATATATATATATATATATATCCTGTTCCGTTTGAGGAATGGGAAGCTTTTGTTTATTTTTTCTTCCTTAAATAATTCCCTAAATCCAATGATAAAACCTAGGTTTAAAAATACTAAACACAAAGGAAATTAATAATTGAATGCTAAATTACATTATATTACAAAATTAATCCATCATAATCGACTTCAAGAAAATGAGAGCTGAGATCAGTCGGAGTGGCAGAAAATGGGGGGGATGGGATTTTAGCTGGGAATTTTAAAATATAGAAATCCTCGTATAAGCGATCGAAATACTCTTAATCCATGGATGGAGGGTACGGGGTCCTCCAGTGGGAGGGATCGACCCCAAAATGGTTCCATTACTACATTCTCCTTCCTACAATAAGTCACGTACCCTGCCGAAGGTACGAAGTTACGCTTGAAGATTAAAAAAATAAAATTTTTTAAAAACTTACGATTTTCAAAACCAATATTTACGAACACAATTTATTATTAACGTCATATCCTATAACTAAAAAACATTTACAAAAAAACCTATTCCACAAACGAAACTATATATATATATATATATATATATATATATATATATATATATATATATATATAATTATATATTATTATATAATATATATATATATATATAATATATATATATATATAATATATTATATACGGTATATATATATATATATATATTATATAGTATATAATATATAATAAATATAATAAGAATTAAATATATAATATAAAAAAAAATATATATATATATAAAAATATATATATTATATATATATATATATATATATTAAAGAGGATTGAAACTACGGCAGCAAACATATAGCTTTATTTACAAGGACAATCCATAAAACACCATCAACGTTTCGACCTCTCATCTGAGATCATCATCAGAACTGGAAGCAAACAGTGAAGGAAATGACAAATAAGAAAATACAATAAAATAAAAGGGGGCAGCATCAAATATAAATAGCAAACAAAGTGATACAAATTAATAATAATATATATATAATAAATAATAATATAATAATAATAATAATAAAATAATAATAATAATATAATAATAATAATATAATAATAATATACAATAATAATATGGCTCAAACGGTAGATCGACGGAGTCCGCATGGCAAGGCTCGCGGGTTCCGAATCCTAGTTCACTAATCTTAGGTAACAGGGTCTAACAAGAGAAGTCCCCTCTTGAATAGGGCTCATGCCCCTGAGGTGTGAACCTTTTAAATAAATAAAAAAAAATAATAAAATTATAGCAATAATAAAATAATATAAATAATAAAATATATAAAAATATAATAAATAAATATAATAATAATAATAATAATAATAATAAATATAAATAATAATAATAATAATAATGGGGAATAAAATAGCAATAAAATAAGGTAATAAATAATAATAATAATTAATAATAATAATAATAAGAATAATAATAATAATAATTAATAAATATATATAATATAATAATATAATGTAATATAATATAGCCAATAAACGGATAATAATAATAAAAATAATAATAATAATAATAATAATAATAATAATAATAATAATAATAATAATAATAATAATAATAATAATAATAAATGGGGATAAATAGTAGTAATAATCAAATAATAATAATAATAATAATGAATATAATAAATAATAATAATAATAATAATAAATAATAATAATAATATAATAAAATATAAATAATATAATAAAATAATGGGATAAAGTACAAATAACGAAGGTAATATAATAATGAAATAATAATAATAAATAATATAATAATATATAATAATAAATAATAATAATAATAATAATAATAATATATAATAATAATAATAATAATAATATAGAAATTCTGAGTCAGCTTTTGTTTTAATATAAGTTTTACTTTTAGCTTCTAATTCACGAAAAATTTTCTTCTAATTTCCATTTAATTTTCTTAATACTATTCTAAAAAATAATTTACAAAGAAAGTATGAGGTATATTTATATTTATTTGTTCCTAAGGAACTAATAAATATAAACCTCATACATCTTCAGAGTTCCGATTCTAACAAATGAATGAATATTTATATGACAAGAATTAAGATTTAAATTATGAAATTTTTTGAGTAGCATCTCTTATTATATTTAATTTAAGTGACAGTACATTAAACTTGATGCTAATATCTAGTTTGTGATATCTTATGTAATAAGCATTAGCTATTTTTATTTTTGTGCTTTGCATGAGGAGTTTAAAATTTTAAATTACTTAAGCCGTTTTCGTTTTTGTCATTTGTGCTTACCCTCGAAAAGAAGTGCTTACCCAGTTTTAGCACGAATTTCGTGAATAAACGAACGCGATTTCTCATAAAAGTTACTTTTGTTTATAAACAATTGGAATCAGCTGTTGTGATGGAGCACGTGGTTTAGGAATAAACAGAAATAAAAAAAAATATGTTATATTACAAATAGTTGATCAACTATTGTGATGGAGTTTATCGATTTGATAGAAATTTTTATTTATCCCCATTAGAATTTCTATATTATTATTATTATTATTATTATTATTATTATTATTATTATTATTATTATTATTATTATTATTATTATTATTATTATTATTATTATTATTATTGCAAGATTTTTCCAAATTCTTAAAAGCCTTCCTAACATTTTTGTTAATTTTCTTTAAAACAATTCTTTAACAAAACAAAAAAATTACCTTCTGAAACGATTCAAGCTTTCGTCCACTCACGTTGGACATTTTCAGGAATAAGACTTTATTTTAAATTAAAATTAAAATAATACAATTATTGCAAATATAACAAGTTAGATTAAAACTATAATTTAAAGTACGGTATGCGAAAAATAAAAGTAAAGTAAAGTCAAATCCTTGAAGATGTTCAACGTGAGTGGACGAAAGCTTGGATTGTTTCAGAAAGCAATTATTTTGTTTTATTCAAGAATTGCCCTAAAGAAAATTAAAGAAAATGTTATTATTATTATTATTATTATTATTATTATTATTATTATTATTATTGTATCACTTTGTTTGCTATTTATATTTAATGTTGCCCCCTTTTATTTCATTGTACTTTGTTTGTCGTTTCCTTCACTGTTTGCTTCTAGTTCTGATGATGATCTCAGATGAGAGGTCGAAACGTCGATGGTGTTTTATGGATTGTCCTTGTAAATAAAGCTATATGTTTGCTGCCGTGGTTTCAATCTTTTAATCCTCTTTATTATACACATAAAATTGTTGAGAAACAAATTATTTCATCAATATATATATATATATATATATATATATTATAATATATATATATATATATATAATATAATATAATATATATATAGTATTTATATATATAGTATAATATATATATATATGATATATTATATATATATATATATATATATATATTATAAATATAATATATATTAGTACATAATTATAATATATATATAAATATAATATATATATATATATATATATATATATATTATGTCTTAACATTTCATTTTAAAAGTATTAAAAACAATTGAAATCTGAACTTTATATTTAATCCTTCAAGTTTCAACCAGGTTCTCTTCATCACACACACACACATACACACACACACACACACATACACATACCCATACACATAGACACACATACACATACACATACATACACACACATACACATACATACACCACACATACACTCACAAAGATGCACTTACAATACACACACACCAACACACACACATGATTAATTAATAATGTAGAGAACAAGTAATATAGATATAATAATTTAATATTGGATAAAGTTATATATCAAATTATAAAATCTTAAATTATTCCATATATTAATAACCCAATATTTTAATTTTTATATATCTAATATTATAAATTATTTTGATTTTCCTTAATTTCAAATCATAATTCCTATCTTATTAAAATAATTTTAAAAATTTAACTTTGAGAGAATTTAAAAATTAAAAAAAAAATAAACTTAAAAAAAGTGAATATTTTTTTATTATTATTTTCCATTTAAATATTTTTTTAATAATTAATTTGTTTATTGCAGGTTGATATGAAGATATGAAGTCAAAATGGTATAGAATAATCATTCCTCTAATGCTGCTATAGATTAATATCGAAAAACGAGTTCACTGTCTCAGCTATAATTGATAACAAATCTAAAATTATTTCAAAAATCTGTCAAGTTACTTGCATAAACTAATTGAAAAACAAATCTAAAACTATTTCGAAAATCTGTTAAGTTACTTTCATAAACTGCAATTGAAAACAAATCAAAAACTATTTCGAAAATCCGTGAAGTAAATTCTGTGACTTCTCTTCTAAGCAAATCTAATTTTATTCTGAAAATCTGTTTGTCAAAATATAAACGTTAACTCTTCAATATAAAGTCTAAGTTTAAAAATATAAATAATAGTCTATATATATATATATATATATATAATATATATTAACTGCTCACAAAATTTAATCGTATTCTCTTCAAACATGAACATTAAGTGATTTGCTTATTAATCGGATCAGGCTAATATACGAAAATGTTAAGAAACTTCGTACACGTAACTAATTTTGGTGTAACAAACGGAAAGTTAAATAATACCGGCAAATATAAATAAATAAAGCTCATTTCAAATTTAACACGTAAATATTAAAAATGTCATTCAAAAATACTGTATACACATTATTATTATTATATTATTATTATTATTATTATTATTATATTATTATTATTATTATTATTATTATTATTATTATTATTATTATTATTATTATTTCCCATGTAGGGCTTTCGACCCGTCAGTTGGACCAGCATTTTCTTCCTTTTGGCCCAGAAACTCTTGATCCTAGAGCACTCTAGAAGAACATTTCTCGGCGCAATGGTTTCCGAATTACCAGACGGCGCAAAAGTCGAACGTGATTGGATTGTTTTTTCTCCATCAGCTGAATTAATTTTTTGTTTCGTATGCCGACGACTATCCGGTGATCATAGTTCCAATGATACTGCTTTTATTCAGCAATTAGTTTTAACGATTGGAGAAATAGTAGTCGATCGACCAAGTCATGAATATTCGAAGAAACACGTGGAAAACTATTTGGCATACCGGCGGAGAGCAAAACAACTGGAAAGCATAGACGAGAGTTTTAAAAGTAGCGTTGAAATTGAAATGGACTATTGGCGCGATATTCTAAAGCGAATTGTTTCCGTAATAAAATTTCTTGGATCGAGAGGATTGCCATTTCGTGGATCCAACCAAACGATTGGCTCTAATCAGAATGGGAATTATTTGGGTATTTTGGAATTGCTAAGTGAATATGATTCACATTTAAAAATTTCTCTTGCGCAAAATGGAAATAAGGGGAAAGGTCGCGCATCAAATTTGTCAGCGAATATTTGCAACGAATTTATTTTCCTCATCGCAAACAAAAATTGAAAATCAAACAATTGATGAATTCTTTCAAGTCGAAGCATTTGAAAGATACTGTTGTCAACTATTTGGATCTCAAGATTTTGAATATAATAATGCATTGCCTCGGCCAATCAAATGATAATGCAAAAAACATGTCCGGTGTCTATGGCGATTTGCAGGCAAAAATCACTGACATTAACAAATTAGCAATATTTATTCCATGTGCAGCACACTCACTAAACTTGGTTGGCAAAAATGCCATTGAAGATGATGAAGCGAATGAATTATTCGATCTCATGGAATCTATGTGTTTTTTTTTGTTTATTCACCATTTCGGTGGAATAAATTGAAAGATGCACTTTCCAATACAGGTGAGCACCTTCTCAAACGAGACACCGGCACAAGATGGTCTGCCAAGCATGATGCAGTTGTAGCAGTAGATTCATCTTATGTGAAAATTGTAACGTTAAAATCATTCCTGGATGAAGAGCAATTACAATAAAAAAATAATAAAGCAACAGCTACCGGCCTCATCAACAAACTTTGCCAATTCAAAAATATATTGATGCTTAAAATTTGGAAGATAATTTTGGGTCAATTCAACAGAGTCAACCGGAAATTGCAAAGCAAAGACTTGACCCTTTCTGTAGCGGCTAAATTATATAAAACTTTGATAGCATTTCTGGAAAATATTCATGAACAATTTGATACAATATTCAACGATGCATTAACTTTGTTTGAAGAATTGAGTAATTTTGAAAGTGAAATGGTACAAACTCGGTCAACATCTAATTTAAATAGCCCGGAACAAATCAAAAAAATCCACAAAGAAAAATTTCTAGCAATTGTTCAATCTTTGCCTACAAATTTAAAAACACGCTATACATTTTATTCAGATTTGGAAGAGAAATTTGCTTTTTTGATTAATTTAAACAAGTTAAATTGTGATGAAATATCAGAATCGTGTAAAAAAAATTGCTGCTTTCTATTCGAATGATTTGAATGAGAATGAATTGATCGAAGAATGCCAAATCGAGAAAGAATATTTTAATTTTGATAACTCAACGTTTTCCTACTCTTCAATGTACTCAGCATTGGCATTATGCCAAATCTTGAAATTCTTCTCCGAAATTATATATATATATATTATAATATTATTATATAATATATATATTATATATATATATTATATAATATTATATATATATATATAATAATAATATTATATTATATATATATAATAACTAATATTATATATATAATATATAGATAATATATATATTATTATTTTATATAATATATATATAATATATATATATATTATACTATAATATAATTATATATAATATATATAATATATATATATATATATATAATATCTTTTATATTTATAATTATATATACTATATATATATATATATATATATATTCCAGCGAATGTTTAATAATTCTCCATATTGCTATAGAAACCCTAATAGCAAAAGCCAGTATTCAACATAAATATTACTTTTCAAGCGCAACATCAAAATATATATATATATATATATATAATAATATAATATATATATAATATATTATATATATATAAATATTATATATATATATATATATTATCATACTAACATATATATTATATATATATTATATATATATATAA
>JABUQX010078855.1:12500-15000 GCA_015478945.1 Trachelipus rathkii
TATAGAATGGTTCTTTGATGTCGAATGCTAAGGTTATTGTTTTGTGAGTTGGTTTTGAGCTTAGGCCATTGATAGTGGGTTCTATGATGTTTGTGAGTGCGGTTGTAGTTGAGTGGTTTTGTTTGAAGCCGTGTTGGAGTTTGTGTTTGATGATGTGTGGAGTTAATTTGTTTAGTAGGGATTTTTTTCCTAGTAGTTTGCATAGTGTTGATAATAGAGAGATGGGGCGATATGACGAAGGGTCAGAAGTTTCTTTTCCTGGTTTAATTTGGGTATAATAATAGCTTTTTTCCAAATAAAGGCAATGAAGTTTAGGCCAATTGAGCTGTTATATATTTGTGCTAATTGTGTTGGAGCTTTGTTCCCTAGGTGTTTGAAATGTTTTCTGGGCCAGTTGTTGGGGAATTTTTAAGTCATTGTTGCGTTTTCTAGGTCGACTGTGGTTACTTCTATTATTGGGTCAGGCTGAGCTTTTTCTTGAGGGCTTTGATGATTTTCCTGTTTTGCGAATGTGTGGGTTTTGGGATATGCTTTTCGAAGTGAGTTTCAAGAGTGTTTTCGTGTTGTTTGTTTGTTTGTGGATTTTGTGTGTTTGGGTTTTTGATGGACTCGTAAGTGTGTGTGTGTGTGTGTGTGTTGATTGTTTGAGTTTTTCAGTGTATTTATTGTTTTCCACATTCTGAAGTTATTCGTGTGTTGGATGTTCTTGATGAGGAAGGTTTGGAAGTTGTTTGAAGTGTGTGCTTGTTAGGTTTTTGATTTGGGTGTTTAGTGCGTTATTCTGTGTTGTCGCTTGGATTGATGTGGATGTTTTTTGTTCTGAGCGAGTTGCGTTGTTTGATTAGCTGTTCTATTTCAGGTGTTATGGTAGGGTAGTATTTTTATGTATCCTCTAGGGATGGCTTTGTTAGCTGTTATTTGAATAAGAGTAAAATTTTGTATGGCTTTGTTGAGTGTTGATGTGTATGTGATATTTAGGGGTTGTGTGTGTTGTTTTATGTACGGTTGGTGAATAGTGTCCAATCTGCTTTTTTGTAGCTTATGTATGTTTTTCTGAGTGGGTAGTTTGGTTTGTTGTCATTTTGGTATTTTATGATGGGTAGGTAATCGAAGTTTAGGTAGGTTTGAGTTGACCAGTGTAGTTTCGTGTGTAGATTTGGTGAACATAGTGTTATCTGGAGATGTGCACTTTTGGCTGATCTGAAGTGGGTTTCGTGTAACTGTTTGTGTTGTTTAAAATGATGAGGTTTTCAAGATTGGCTCTGATGTGGTCTCCTATTTGGTTCGCTTCTTGGGCTTTAAACCATGTAGGGTGGTGAGCGTTGAAGTCACCCCTATTATGAATGAGGTTAGGAAGGTAAGAAATTTTGGTTTGTAATTTCTTGGCATTGTGGTGAGGTGTGGTGGGAAATTTTGAGTTTTTTTAGATAATGTTATTTTTTGTTTATCATTATTTTGAGGGACTGTGTTGTTGTTGAATTGACATTTAATGCCGTTGTAGTTTGTAAGGTCTTGTTTGTAATTGGTAGAGAATTGTGTATAAGGGTTAGCAGAGTATGGTTTTTGGAGTTTTGGGGTGTGAAGATGGCATCATAGCAATAAAATTTTATCGGGTAGGTAGACTTTTTGTATCATAGCTATGTGTATGCCGTGTTGTTTTAGGAAGATTTTATTTCTTTGGTTATAGTTTAGTCCAATTTTGTTGAATTGTAATATGTTTATATTGTGTGTTTGTTTGTGTGATATGTGTGTTTTGGGAGTTTTTGTGGATGGAGTACAGACTTGGCAGACCCAATTGTGAGTTGAAAGGGGTTGCGTTGTTAATTTTTTAGCAGTGTTTGTGCATCCATTGCTTGCATCTATTGCAGTTTATGGAGTTTCTCCTTACTATCTTGTTGCATATTGTACATATGCAGATTCCAAGTCCAGGGTTTGTTTCTTTGTCACCTGCTTTTATTACTAAGGCTGAGGAATAATTTGGGAAAGTATGCCTCATGACAGGCAGAAGGAAAAATAAAGTTGTTGAGCAAAGGAGATTCCTGGGAATGATCTTGGATTTGTCAAGTCCAGAAACGTCGGTGACGCACATGCGTCGCAGCAAATACCACGGTTTACCGAGGGTTGGGGGAGGGGTTGAGAAAACGTTGAAGCTTTTAGACCAGGTTGGTCGAAAGACTTGTGATTCGGCCATTTGCCTGCCTTATATATATATATATATTACCATAATTAATAACTATATATATATATATATATATATATATATATATATATATATATATATATATATATATATATATATATATATATATATATATATATATATATATATATATAATTTATATATATATATATATAATATATATATTATAATTATATATATATATAAGTCAAAGAGGCATGAAGGAATAAAGATCCAAAAATTTTTAAAACTTTTTTATCATGTAATAGTTTTCTAAATTTTCAAAAATGTTAGCTTTTAATCCAGTCCAGATCCTCTTTC
>JABUQX010078856.1:0-2500 GCA_015478945.1 Trachelipus rathkii
TAATAACCTATCTACGAGATTGAACGGTAAATTGCAAATGATACTACGTACATTAGACTTAAAGGAGAGGTTAATCATGTTTTCAAGTTTAATTCAGAAAGTAAGTTAAAACAAGCTAACTGGCAATAATTGAATCGTCACTGCAAAAGCTCTTGTAGCTCTAAAACCATGAGAAAACAATCGAAAGATTGAGTTGTACCAACACATCAATTGCTCATGTTATTTCCCTAATAAAGTCACTAACGGCAGATCTCTCTGTTTCAACGTCATAGCAAAGGAGGTATTATAAATCATGTACAAATGAAGATTGAATGTTGAAATTTTTCACCAAAATGAAAGAACGGCTTTGAAGTTATTTGGAAATGAAATTAGACTCTCAAAAGCTAATTATTATTTTCAAAGTAGCAGCCTCTCTCATGCCAAGAGTTCAAATTCAAATTTTTTACCAAATCTTCCGTGATGGCAATGGTGAAATATTATATAGCAAATTGCTTTCAAAGTCGGCTAAGGAAATTAAAGTTGAACAGGAAGAAAGGTTGAAAGGACATTTGAGAATCAACACTGAAAAGTGCGTATGTTGGAGTGGAGCGGGAATGATGGGGGGGAGGAGAGAAAGAGTTGCGATTCTCATGACTGATTTGTGGCACGGAGCTATGGTAGATTTTGTTTGTGAAAGTAATAGAACACACAGTTATATTTAAGTTTGAGAAGGTCAGGGGGTTTCATATGGGCCATCTGAGGGTGATGTTGATACATGAGAGAGCTTCTGAGACAATCCGAATGATATTTTGGACGGGGTAAGTAGAGGTTTCAGATTGATTGTGTTGGGCGACTTGAATGGTTGGAAAGGTAAGCGAAAGAAGGGGATTGTTTAAGAGGTGCATTTGGGGTATCGGTAGAAAATGAGAACGGTAGGAAGATGATTAATTTCTATGAGGAGAGAAAAGTGCACAAGTAATATCACTTCCTTCGAGCACAAAAATAAAAAACAAAGAAAACAAAAAAGTATAAGAAAGATGGTCTAAGCAGAGATGGTATCGAAGTGAAGAGCATGATTAATTTTGTGTTGGCGAAGGAGATGTTGAAGTATCTGATGAATGTTAAATTTAGTGAAAGGGTAGGGGATGGAAATATAGTTATGCTGTTTTATGTAAAATTAAGTTAGAGAGAAAAGAAGAATGGGAAAGAATTAAGAATGAGAAATTAAATGAACAGGGTTATAATTAAATGTATGTGAGAACACTTATAAATAAATCAGTTAAATGTTAACAAGATGAAACTAAGCAAATCGAGACGCAAATGAGAGAAGCATTTGTTAGCGGCACAAAAGAAATATGTGAGCGAGCTGAAGTAGAAAGCAACAATGTCAGTAGTGAATGCGGGAATGAAGAGGTGATCGAAGAGATTTAAAGTAAAGAGGAGGCATGATTAAGTGTGCTAAAAGCAAATTATAAGGTTTAGAAAGAAACGCTTATGGAAGGATATAGAGAGTCAAAAAAGGAGAATAAAAGTTGCATACCTGGGAGAAAAAAGGTAAATAAATAGTTTGGAAGGAGTATGAATGGAGACTTAAAAGGGAATAGGAAGTAGTTCTGGAGGAAAGTAAGAAAGGTTACGACAGAAAATAAGGGCAATCTCCATAGAATATTGAATATGGTTGGTGCTTTCGTGACTGATGAAGCAAACGTGAGGAGATCTTGGAGGGAACACACTTGAAAGTCTGCAAAACATTGACAGTGATAAAGAATGGATATTGAATATGTATGGGTTTGATGTTGTAAGAAGTAGGTATTTAGGGGGATGAGCTAATTAGTAGGGTGGAAGAAACAAATTGAGTAGGGGTGAGATTGTGATTGGATGGATAAGAATGATGTATAATAAAGCATTTGTGTAGTGTGTAGTGGAAGAGAGCAGGGTAAGGGTGACAAAAGAACTGTAGAAACTATAGTGTGGGATTAGTTTATTGAGTTTTTTAGGCAAGATACATGCTAGTATTTTGGTTGAACGGGTACTTGAATGACTGAGGGGCTGATTGGCGAAAAACAAAGTGCATTTAGAAGTGGTAGAGGAATGTGTAGATCAAATAATTACATTGAAACAAATGAATGAGAAAATGAGAGAGAAGTAGATCAAACTGTATTTAAGTTTTATGGACTAGCAATAGACGTACGACAGGATTAATAGGGAAGCTCCCTGATATATATATATATATATATATATGCATATATATGTATACTATATATATATATATATATATATATAATTATATATATATATATTATATTATATTTATATATATATATATATATATATATATATATATATATATATATATATATATATATATAATATATATATATATATATATAGTATATAATTATATATATAATATAAGATTATATTATATTATATATATATATATATACTGTATATATTTATATATAATATATATATTATATATATATTATATAGTATATATATTATATATATAATATATATA
>JABUQX010078856.1:7500-12500 GCA_015478945.1 Trachelipus rathkii
TGATAAAAAGTATTATTGAAGAAATAAATAAAGACGATCCAGTGAAGGGATATTGGAATATTGACGATTCTAAAAAAGGAACAGTATGGTGTGATGCGAGTAATGTGGGTATGGGCATCATCTTGGAAATAAATGGAAAAATTGTGGAAGACGGGGCTTGGTTAAGGAAAAAAGAAGATTATTCACACATTAATGTTGCAGAGTTAGAGGCAGTGATAAAGGGAATTAATTTAGCGATAAAATGGGACTTAACGGATATTGAAGTAAAATCGGATTCTGCTACTGTGATTAATTGGATCAGAACAACAATAAGTGGTAAAGAAAGAATAAAAACTAAGGGAGCAGCAGAAATATTAATAAAAAGAAGATTGGCAACCATAAAACAGTTGATCGAAGAATTAGGTATTAATTTGAAATTAGAATTTGTGCCTTCGGAAAAAAATAAAGCGGATAGTATCTCGAGAATAAAGAGAAAATGGCTTATCGGAGAGGAAAATAAGCTGATAAATAATAATGTTTGTCTATTATCATTTGAGGAATTAAAAGAACTTCATAATAGACACCATCAAGGTATTGAGAAAACTTTGTTTTTAGCTAGGATGGTAGACAAAGATGTAAGGCGGAGAGACGTGAAAAAATGTGTAAGAGAATGTATTCAATGTCAATCAATTGACCCAATAAATTACGATAGAGTTGAGAAAGGTAGTTTAGATAAAGAAGAAAATTGGTCTAGGGTTGCGATAGATATAACTCATTTTAAGGGGAAAATATTTTTGTCAATGGTTGATTGTGGCCCTAGTAGGTTTTGTATTTGGAAGGAATTGATTTCAGAGTCAGGGCAAGAAATTAAAAGAAAAATAGAAGAGGTGATTTTAGAAAGGGGGAGAGTTGATGAGCTATTAATGGACAACGGTACGCAGTTTAGGAGTGAAAAAGTGGATGAATTTTGTAGAAAATGGGGGATAAAAAAGGTGTTTAGAGCGGCATATAGACCGGAAGGAAATGGTATAGTCGAAAGAAATCACCGTACGATAAAAAGGATTGCGGAAAAAGCGAATATATCTGCTCTAGAAGCTGTATTTTGGTACAATATATCACCAAAAGATGGTTTAAAGGAAGAGTCTATACCGTATAAAGGGATTTTTAATTATGATTGGAAATATCAGATTGCTGATGAGGATAAAAAAACTATTGTGGGTGAGGATATAGAATCAAAGTATAAAGTAGGGGAGGAAGTGTGGGTTAAGCCAGGAAAGAGTATCTGTACATCAAAATGGAATAAGGGATACGTAACGAAGGTGAATTCTAAATGGAATATCGATGTCGACGGGATGGCGAGGAATGTTTTGGACGTGAGAAAGGTGGTTTTACCCAATGAAGAAGTTGGTAATTATGAGCCGAAAGGTGAAAGAACAAGGAGAGATACTAATTTTTTAAGGTATAATCTACTAGGGGGAGAAAATTGATCTTTAGATCAGGGGGGCGTGTGTGGAGTTTTGGAGCTTCACACTATTAAAAGACTATATATATAAGAAGTATAGCATTGAAGTTGTCGTAGTACTAAATAAATAGTTAATTAAGAAGGTTGTTTGATAGTCTTGCTTACATATATATATATTTCATTCAAACTGTTCGGAATCCTAAAATCCTTTCTGACATTTTACAATTTTAAAATGTCAACTCCTAACATTGCTTTATCCTCTCTCCCTCATCTTGTATCTCGGTCAGTAATAATGCTGTCTTAACTTCTGCTATGAACTGCTTGTTCAATCTTTTTTATCTTATTCTAATCTAGAATGTTCCAGAACTATTATTCATCTTCTCCGCCTCCTTTCAACTCATTAAAATGTCATTTGTCTGAAAATTCTAAAGCGGCGGAGAGTGCTGAAGTTATCTTTCCAGTGGTCCTCAAAACTTGTGTTTCTGAGCTTGCACCTTCCCTTGGGAAAATGTATCCTCACTGCCTATCAACTTCGACATTCCGCCCTGCTGGAAAAGTGCTTTCATCTTCATGTGCTGAAGAAGCGGGACCCCAGTCAATAATCCAATTATAGTTATATCGGTTTAACCTTTGTTCCTCCTAAAGTTTTCGAATTTATTCTTAACAAGAAGATTTAAAAACATCTTATATCTTCTAATCTTATCTCTGATTACCAGTATGAATTCTGTAAGGATCGCTTGACCGCTGATCTTTTTTCCTTTCTCCCTGACTATTGGTCATCTTCTCTTTCTCCATTTCGTGAATCTTTTTGGTGAGCTCTAGATTTAATCGAATGCTTTTTCGAACACCTTGTGTACAAAATTTTAGTCTCTAAATGTCTCTTTGTAAACTTCTCATCACTTCCATTCCAGTCGTTCTATGAATGCTATTGTATATAGCCACCATTTATCCTTTAAATCTACCCATAGTAGCGTTTCTCAGAATTCTATACAATCGCCACCCCTTTTTTCCTATTTTGCATCAATGGTCTATCTGTTACTGTGTCTCATCTCCATTCTTAGTCTGAAAACTCCACCACACATCATTACTCTTATCAAATTTCGAAAGACGACTCAGTCAAGGCAAATAAGTGATGATAGGATGTAACTTGAATCAACAAACCTCGGATTTTTTTTTTCGTCCTACTAGTTGTGTTAAAGAAAGCTTTTTTTCTCTCTGCCTCAATAACTGGGCTTCCTCTTCTATCTACTTAACATACTTTCCCACACAACTATACTTTGAAAACACAACTCTAACCTTCTGTTCATAATATTCTTGATTTTTTTTTCTATCTCCTTTTTAAAGTGAAAAGTAAGGCTCGTCGACTCCGTTACTCTTCTACTCTCACTAAACCTCTCCATCTTTCTGCATTGAGCTCTTTCCTCACATCTCTTTATTCTTATTATTCTTTACATTGTTCTTTTTAATTTTCCAGTCATGTACCTCTTACTTTGAGGAGCGCTCCTGCGACTAGTGTTTCACACAATCTCATCCTTATCTCCGTTCACTCATGCACCCCAAAAAGGAGAACCCTTTTACTTTTGCTATGCTCCATGCTTACATGTACTATTCACTGGGTCCAAGTTTTGCAACACACTCTATGTTCTCTATTTATATATTTTTTTCAATTTCTTTTGATTTGCTCAATTTCATGCGCTGAGTTTCGGAGCATGTCATAGTTTAATTTGGACCTGGTTTGCAATTTTTCAAAAACAACGATGGAATATTGGTATGTTTTATGGTCTTTACTCACTGGGGGATATAATATATTTTTATATATTATATATATATCAACGAATATATTACTATATATATATATATCATAAATATAATATATATATATATATATATATATATATTATATATATATATATATATATATATATAATATATATTATATATATTTATTATTATATATATATATTATTATTATAATATAGATACATATATATATATATAGATATATATACTATATATATATAGATAAATATGTTTTTAATATTTAGATATATATATACATAACTATATATATTTATATATATATTATCTATATATATATATTATATATATATTATATATATATATATATTATATATATTATATATATATATATATTATTATATATATTATAATATAATAATATATATTATATATATATATATATATATATAATATATATATATATATATATATTATATATATATATATATATATATATATATATATATATATATTATATATATATATATATATATATATATATATATATATATATATATATATATATATATATATATTGAAAAAAAATTTTTTTATTTACAATTAACACACTGTATTTCATTCAAACAATTGAAATTTATGAAAAATTTTAATGATAAATGTGTGTGTATATTTGTAATAAAAAAATAGTTTGGGGAAAGGTAAACTATCTGACAATAATATTCTTCCTTCAAATATAACTTTTGGAACTAATCACTGAAAAAAATTTTTATTTACTTTAACATTTAAATAGCAATTTTCTAACACAAAGAAACAATTTAATTTTGATTATTGGTTATTAATTTTATTTTCATGTTATAATTATTTTAAAAATTGAATTACTAATGTTTTCAATCCAATTTTTTTATTATCAAACATATAATTGGACGTAACTAGTTTTATACTGATTTTCAATTTAGCGCACATTTTTTTTTATTACTTTTCTTATTAGAAAAAGCGCAAAGAAAATAAAAAGAAAAAAGAAAAAAAAAAAGAAAAAAGGAAAAAAAGAAAGAAAAGAAAATAATGTTAATTCCAGTTTTTTTAAACCAAACCAAATGGTACCGAACAAATGTATATATATAATTATTATATAATATATATATTATATATAATATATATAGTATATATATATTATATCATATATATATATATATATATATATATAATATTATATATATTATATATATATAATTATATATATATATATTATATATATACCTCGTTTAAAACACCTCCCAAATTTCCAATCCCATTCGGCGGTCCTAACATCTCAACTGTGAGTAATTTAAGCATTCTTGGATTGAACATAAATAACGAATTATCTTGGAGACCTCAAATCATATCGGTTGCTAAGATGGACCCAAGGAAGCTGGGAATTCTATTCAGATTAAGAGAAGTTTTTTCTTCTTCTCAGTTACTCCAGTTATAAAAGGGGTTTATCTGCTCTTTATGGGGTTTTGTTCTCATATTTGGGATGCTCCGGTTCCACCCTTCTTTTGGATAGTGTTGAGGCTAATGCTAAGAGACTTAATAGCTCTCAACTACTTTCCGACTCCCTTGATCCTCTTTCTCATGGACAATGGAGCCCTATTATCTCTTTCTATATGTATTACGACGGCAGGTGGTCGAGGGAATTGACCTCACGAATAACACCGTAGCACAAGAAGTGCCTTACGCTCACATGAATATTGTGTGAATATTGGAATCTCCATCTTTCCAGCTATTTTGTGGAACTCTTTGCCTTCATCTGTGTTTCCTA
>JABUQX010078856.1:17500-21372 GCA_015478945.1 Trachelipus rathkii
CATATTTTTTACAGACTCTACATTATTTTTTCCTAGAGTCAATAATAATTTTGAGAAGCTAACTAATACATTTAACTCCAGTGCCCAAATGTATTATTCCTTCACTCCGTGTGGTCAATTTTTTTACTGATTATTATTGTTATTTACTATTATTGTCCTCTTTTAAAATATTGTGCCTATGAGGGTAACTGTTATTGTTATCTTTGTTAGTATTGTTATTATTAGCTAGTATTATCAATTTGAAATCTTTTTGAAATTCAGTATACAGTCCTAATAAGCCAGATAAATTTATGATTTATTACTTTATGATATCCTGTAAGAGTTCACTTTAAAATTTTAACTATATTTTTAAATTACCTGTTCATTAATATCAATTTTTTTTTATCGCAATATTTTCTTTTTCAAAAATAGACAAATAATACCTGTTATAGGTACCATTTGTATCTTTTCCCCTCTCCCAAAAAACCAAAAAAACCCCAAAAAAATCTAATAAATCTTTCTTAATTTTTCTCGGATTCCTTAAATTGTGTCTCTTGTCTTAGATATTTCTTCAAAAAAGACATGTTCTCAACACAGCTCTTATTAATGCATAGATATGTACATTTATTATCACTGCCTTTTCTGCAGATTTAGCAAACGCGGATGGAAAGAGAAGGAGATTATATATATATATATACGTATCTTTGTATTCAAAACATTCTTCCTTATGAATTTAAATTTATATCCCGCTTGAACAATGTGTTTTTTTTTTTTCGAATTTAACTAAAACTTATTTGTGTTTCGCGTGAGTTAGTCTTCTGTGCCCGTGGTCGGGCGAAATTTTCTAATGGAAACGCAACATTTCACAACTGTCTTGAAATCGACTTGTTTTAACGCCAAAGTTTACATTGAACTGTAAGTGATATTAGATTATTCCACTGGCTCTAAGTTTAGGAAGCATTTCTCTTCCATTTCGGCGTTCCATCAAGCCCGACAAAAACAAGATTTCTTGAAACAAAGGTAATTTTAGCATTGTAAGTCATGACCTTGTAAGTTCTACTTACCCAGCTAAGCAGACAACAGGTAACTATCTTTTATATTTTTTGTGTAGTGTTTTTATAATCTTATATCTTATATATCATATATATATATATATACTAGTATATAATATAGTATATATATATTATATATTATATAGTATAGTATATATGATATATATATATATTGTATAACTACAATATAAAGTATATATATGATATATATATATACTATAGTATATATATATATATTAGTATATATACATATATACGTATATTATATATATATAGTATATAAGTAAGTATATATATATAGTATATATAGTATATACTACTAGTAGTATTTAGTATCTCCTCCTTCAATTTCATTAACTTTTTCCATTTATACCTTGAAAAACTGATGGAGAAAATAAAGTTAAAGCGGCTATTATTATTATTTTAGTTATGTTGTGATTTTAATTTTTTAATTATACCTACTTTACCATACTTTTCGAGACTCTAGCCATGAGCTTTATTTCCCTTCAGAGTCAGAGTAGAAATTCTTTTGAGAAGGCTAACTAATAGCATTGTAACTCACAGTGCCAGAATGTTAATTATTCCTTCGACTCGTGTGTCAATTTTTATGATTATGTATTGTATACAACTTTTGATTAGTCTGTCTCTTTAAATAATGTGCCTATGAGGGTAACTGTTATTGCTAATTAGGAAGCATGTATGTGGTTATTATATTATTTTAATATTAATCAAATTGTGAATAATCTGTTTGAAGCATTCAGGTATACAGTCCTAATAAAGCCGAATAAATTTATGTATTTATTACCTTTTATGATTATCCTTGTAGAGTCTCACTATAAATTTTAATAATTGTTTAATTACTGTTTGATTCACTATCATGTTGTTTTACGCATGACTTATATGTATTTTCTTTGAGGGAAGAGTGCTATTCTAGAAAAGTTCGGAGCCACCGTCTCTCTCTCGCTCTCATTTCATCTCTCCTCTCTCATCTCTCCTCCTCTCTCTCCAGGTCTCGTCTTCTAGTGAAGAGCGGTCGGTTCTCTCTCTCTCTCGTTCCCTCTCTCTCTCTTTCGTCGTCGTCGTCTTCTCTCTCTCTCTCTGTGTCGTCTCTCATTCTCTCGTCCATCTGTTCTGCTCTCTCTCTCTCTCTAGAAAATCTAAGTGACCTGCGATGATACCGAATATATTAATAGTATACTATAATATATACGTTATATACGTATACTAAATATATATTATCATAGTTATATTATGACTATTATATATATATTATTACTATATACTATATAGTATATAGGCTATCCAGTATCCCACCTGAGCAACTCCAAGCTTTTAAGTTTCAAATATTTTCTTAATTTCTACTACACAAACGAAAGCCAAATGTGTGAATTGATGATCAAATTTTCCACCATTATGTTCTGTAACAATTACAGAACGAGATATTTCAAAAATGGATATAATCACTTTATGAATCACAACGTGAAAAATGTAATAACATGGTTAATCACAAGGTATGATTGTAGGGTGGTTGATAGAAGAGAAATTATTACAGATTCGATATTATGCCCTATCTATTATTTTTAAATTATTTTTTATTGTTATTATTATTATCTGATTTAGGGTTTTTATAATTATTATTATTATATATTATTATTTTATATTAGTTATATATATATCGTATATTATATGTAATATATATATATTATAATATATATATATGTATATCATAAGTATACTATATATATTATATTATATATATTATATAATATATATATTTAGTATATAGATATATGATAGTAATAATACTACTTACATATATAATTATATATATATAATATAGTAGATATTATATATATACTATATATGTTATATATATATGTATCTATATATTGGGTGGTTGTCAGCTGGGCGTCGATAGTGATGTGTAGTGTATGTTGTCTATAAACTGTATTTTATATTTAGTAACTATCGACCGCTAAACTATTAACAGCGAAAGATTTTAGGGGAGACACAGGTAACTGTAGGAATTTATAGGGAAATAATCTACGTGAGTTTGCTACTGGAAATATTGTCATGCGTTATTTTGGGCGAAGGAGTGGTGTTGAGTGATCTGAGGGAATTACATTGGTGAAGGAATGGCACAAGGTGCGTATATATGGGTAAGAGTTGGTATGAAATGTTAACATTGAAACACAATGATCTGAGAAAACATTGAGAGAAAGAAAGAATCCCAATTAGAGGAATAAAGGGAAAGGAGTGTGCAGAACGTAGACAGGAAGAGCTTTGGCGAATAGTTTGGACAAGAGATGTGCTCCGGCTGCACCTTAAATCGTTGGTTGGATAATAACAGGGACTAAGTCTAGATGTATAGAGGTTTTTACATGAGGATATGCTGTTACCATCTGCTAATGTAATAGTAGTGAAACTATGGTTTTTAATAAGAGGTAATAGATCTAAAGCAATGTGTTCAGATGGACAATCTTAAGGCGTGTTAGGGTGAGAAGTATTGGATAAAATGAGGAAATGAAACGCATTAGAGGAGTTGTGGTGGTGTTAACACCACAGGAGTAAATGAGAAAATTAATGAAAGTATGTTCGAGATGGTTTGATCATGTGGAAATTATGGGATGATAGTCAGTTAATTAAGCGGAATACTAGTGGTGAGTGTGCTGATCGACCGGCTGGGAGACCGACAAAAAATTGGATTGGGTCAGTAAAAGAATGCCTAGAAGGAGAGGAATGTGGAGTTTGGACAAGAGGTGAAAGGAAAGAGGGGTGCCGATAATAAGGAGCATGAATTGGCGGGTTATTGTGAAGGGGGTATGGTTTGTGGTCCACCTG
>JABUQX010078857.1:0-21300 GCA_015478945.1 Trachelipus rathkii
GGAAGTAATTGCAACTTGAAATAAAAGTGTAAAACTAGCGATAGATTTTTTAATTTATATACAAAGATTTAAAAATGACCGTAACTTTTAAACTTCAACCCGCCGCAATGGCAGACTATTTAGAGAAAATTTTTGTCAATTGAATAAATGTCTTTTTCAGTAAAGGAACAACAATAATAGAATGTCCATCAAACTAAATAGAGTACATTAATATTAATGACTGTAAATGTATATACAAAGTACAAAAATGACGCTAACTTTTAACTTGACCGCGCAACTGTAAGGACTATTCTAGGAAACAATTTCTTATTTACTTTGAATTAAAATGCTTTTTCCATGTATCTGTCTTCATATGGAAAATGGCATAGTTTTAAGATTAAAATAAAGTGTAAAGTAGCGATTAGATTTTTTAATTATAATTACAAACGATACAAAGATGACGTAACTTTTAAACTTAAAACGCCCGCATGGCAGACATTTAGCAAAATATTCCTTATTACACTTAGAAATAAAATGCACGTTTCCGTGTGTCTGTCAATGTAAATGGGAGTATTGAACTTGGGATAAAATGTAAGCTAGCGAAAGTTTTTAATTTACATGCACGATACAAAGATAGACTGGTAACTTTTTAACTTGAACCGACGCAATGGAGATTTTTAGAGAAACAATTTCTTATTAAATTTGGAATAAAATGACCCTTAAGAATGTATCTTGTATTAAATATTGAAATGGTAATATTGCACTTGAATAAAGTGTAAACTAAGGATAGTTATCACTAAAATGTATATACAGATACAATGAACGTAACTTTTAAACTTGAACGCCGCAATGTAGACTTTTTAGGAAACAATCTTCTTATTACCTTGGAATAAAAAATGACTTTTTCTGTGTATCAATGTATATATGGAAATTGGTAATATTTTATTTGAAATTAAAATGTTGTTATGTAAGATTTTTTAAATTTTATACACCACAGCATTCAAAGATTGACCGTAATTTTACACTTGAACTGCCGCAATGAGAAAGGACTATTTAGCAAAAAATTCTTTATTACCTTTGGTAAAATGCCGTTTTTCATGTGTCTGTATCATATGTAAAATGGTAATATTTCAATTGGAAATATAATTGTGTTAACAAGCTAGCGATAGATTTTTTAATTTATATACAAAAAGATTCAAAGAATGACCGTACCTTTTAACTTGAACCGCGCAATTGCAGCTATTTAGGGAAAAAATTCCTGATTACTTTGGATTAAATGCCGTTTTATTCTGTGCTGTGTGATATGTAACTATGGTAGTAATTTGAACTTGAATAAAGTTAAACTAGCCGATAGATTTTTATTTAAAAATATACAAAACTAAGATTAAAAAATGACCGTAACTTTTAAACTTCAACCGCCGCAATGGAAGACTATTTAGAGAAAAATTCCTTTATTATATTGGAGTTATGAATGAAATTTTCATGTATCTGTATCATATGTGAATGGTAGTAATTGCAACTTGAAATAAAGGAAAGCATTTTTATAGATTTTTATGTATTACAACGATCAAATGACGTAACTTTTAACTTGAACCCGCCGCAATAGAAGACTATTTAGGAAAAATTTCTTATTACCTTTGGATAAAAAAATGACTCTCTTTCATATATCTGTATCATATGGAAAATGGCAATAATTTTAAATTGAATAAAGTGTAAGCTAGGATGACTTTATTTATATTAACACAGATTCAAAGATGACCGTACTCTTAACCCTTGGACTTGCCGCAATGGAAGACCTATTTTAGTAAAATTCCTTATTACTTTGATAAAATGCTTTTTTTCCATGTGTCTGTATATATGTGAGTTGGTAGTATTTGCAACTGAATAAAGTGTAGCTAGCGATTAGAATTTTTTTAAATTTACATGCACAGATACAAGAATGACGTAAACTTTTAACTTGAACCGCCGCATGGAAGACTATTTACCAGGACATAATTCTTATTTCATCATCCTCATAGAAAGAAATTGGTTCCTGTATCTGTTCATTATATAAAATTGGTAATTGCAACTTGAAATAAAAGTGTAAGCTAGCGTAGTTGTATTTAACTTTAATATACAAAGGTACAAATGACCGTAAACTTTCTAACCCTTGAACCAGCCGCCAAGGAAGGACTATTTAGGAAAAAACTTCTTATTAACTTTGGAATAAAATGACCTTTTTCTTGTATCTGTATCGTATGGAAAAGTGGTAATATTTATAACTGAATAGAAGGTTAAGCTTGCGATAGATTTTTTATTATATACACACAGATTCAAAGATGAAACGACCGTAACTTTTATACTTAAACCCGGCCGCAAATGGACAGCACTATATTTAGGGAAAAACTCCTTATTAACCTTGGAATAAAATGCGTTTTCCGCTGTGTCTGTATTCGTAATGTGAAATGGTGAGTTAAATTGCAACTTGAATTAAAAGTGTAAAGCTACGATAGATTTTTATTTTATTACAAAGATTTAAAAAATGGACCGTACTTTTAAAACTTAAACCGCCGCCGCAATGGAAACCTACTTTAGAAGAAAATTCCTTATTAAATTTGAAATAAAACAACCTTTTCTATGTATCTATATCATATGTGAAATGTTAGTAATTGTATTACTTGAATAAAAGTGTAAAGCGTAGCGATAGTATTTTTTAAATTTTATATACAAAGATTTAAAAAATGACCGTAACTTTTTGACTATCACGAAGAAAAATTCCATATTAAAATGTATTTCTAAAATGACCTTTTCCATGTATCTGTATCATATGGGAAATAGTAGTAATTTGCAACTTGAATAAAAGTGTAAAGCTAGCGATAGATTTATTAATTATAAATATACAAAGATACAAAAATGACCGTAACTTTTAAACTTGAGGCCGCCGCAATGTAAAGACTAGTTAGAAAATTCTTTATTCCTTTGAAATAAAAATGCGCGTTTTTCACATGTGTCTGTATCAATATGTGAATGAAGTAATTGCAACTTGAAATAAAAGTGTAAAGCTATGCGATAGATTTTTTAATTTTACCATGCACAGTATACAAAATGACCCGTAACTTTTAACTTGAACCCGCCGAAATGGAAGACTAGTTTAGAGAAAAAATTCCTTATACACTTGAAAAAAAATGCTGTTTTTCCATGTTGTCTGTATCATATGTGAATGGTAGTAATTGCAACTTTGAAATAAAAGTCTAAAGCTAGCGATAGATTTTTTAATTTATATACACACAAATTCAAAAAGATGACCGTAACTTTTAAACTTGAAACCGCCGCAACTTAAAATATTTTAGGGAAAAATTTCTTATTACCTTTGGAATAAAATGTCGTTTTTCCTTTGTCTGTATCATATGTGAAATGGTAGTAATTGCAACTTGAAATAAAAGTGTAAAGTAAAGCTAGCGATACATTTTTTAATTTATATACAAAGATTCAAAAATGTCCGTAACTTTTAAACTTGAACCCGCCGCAATGGAAGACTATTTAGGGAAAACCAATTAAATTTGAAATATAATGAAACGTTTTCCATTTTCTGTATCATTGTGAAATGGTTAGTAAATTTGCAATACTTGAAATAAAGTTGTAAAAGGCTAGTCGATAGAATTTTGTAATATTACATGCACAGATACCAAAGATGCCGTAACTTTTAACCTTGGACCCGCCGAAATGGAAGACTATGTGAGGGAAAATTCCTTATTGCTTTGAAATAGAAAATGCCGTTATCCATGTGTCTGTATCATATGTGAAATGGTAGTAATTGGAATGTTGAAATAAAAGTTAAAGCTATTCTATAGATTTTTTTATTTTATATACCACATTGTTTATTAAGCGACCGTAACTTTTAAACTTAAACCCGCCGCAATGGAAGACTTTTTAGGGAAAAATCTTCAAAATTTAACATTTGGAAATAAAAAATGCCGTTTTCCTTGTGTCTGTATCATATGTGAAATGTTAGTAATATTGCATTTTGAAATAAAAGTGTCAAGCTAGCGATAGATTTTTATTTATATAACAGATTAAAATGTTCGTAACTTTGTAAACTTGAACCCGCGCAATGGAAGCATATTTTAGGAAAATTCCTTAATTAAAGTTGAATATAAAATGAAACGTTTTCTAATGTATCGTATGCATATGTGAAATGGTAGTAATTGCAACTTGAAATAAAAGTGTAAAGCTAGGCGATAGATTTTTTTATTTTTATACAAATACAAAAATGACCTTAACTTTTAAAACTTGAACCGCCACCGCAATTGGAAGACTATTTAGACGGAAAAGATTCTTAATTATCTGGGAATAAAAATGACCTTTTCTATGTATCTGTATCATATAACAAATATGGTAAATAAATTTTTTGACTTGGAAATAAAAGTGTAAGCTAGCGATAGATTTTTTT
Organism: Trachelipus rathkii; assembly: GCA_015478945.1. NCBI lineage: Eukaryota > Metazoa > Arthropoda > Malacostraca > Isopoda > Trachelipodidae > Trachelipus > Trachelipus rathkii. The sequence continues at coordinate 4,409 of JABUQX010078857.1, forward strand.
AATTTATATACACACAGATTCAAAGCATGAACGTAACTTTTAAACTTGAACCCGGCCGCAATAGAAGACTATTTAGCGAAAAACTCTAATTAACATTTTGAAATAAAAATGCGTTTTCATGTGTCTGTATCATATGTGAAATGGTAGTAATGTGATACTTGAAATAAAAGTTTAAAGCTAGCGATAGATTTTTTTAATTTAAATTATAACACACAGATTCAAAGATGACCGGTAACTTTTAACCTAAACGCCGCCGCAATGGAAGACTATTTAGCAACAAATTCCGTATTACCTTTGGAATAAAATGCGTTTTTCCTGTGAATCGTGTATCGTATGGTGAAATGGTAAGTAAATTGCATACTGTGAATTAAAAAGTGTAAAGCTAGCGAATAGATTTTTTAATACTTACCAACGAAAGTATACAAAAATGACCGTAACTTTTAACCTGAACCCGGCCGCAATGGAAGATATTTAGCAAAAATTCCTTATTACTTTGGAAAGTAAAATTGCCGGTTTTCCATGTGGTCTGTATCATATGTGAAATGGAAGTAATTGCAACTTGAAATAAAAGTGAATAAGCTAGCGTATAGATTATTTTAATTTATATACACACACATTCAAAGATGACCGTAAACTTTTAAACTTAAACCCGCCGCAATGGAAGACTATTAAGGGAAAAATTCCTTATTACCTTTATAAAATGCCGTTTTCCCTGTGTCTGTATTATATGTGAAATGGTAGTAATTGCAACTTGAAATAAAAGTGTAAAGCTAACGAAAAAGAATTTTTTAAATTTATATACACATCAGATTGCAAAAGATACCGTAACTTTTAAACTTGTTAACCGCCCGCATTAGAAACACTATTATGGAAAACTTTCTATTTAAATTGAAGTAACAAATGACGTTTTTCAATGAATCTTATCAATATGATGAAATGGTAAGTAATTGCACTTGAAATAAAAAGTGTAAAGCTAGCGAATAGATTTTTTAATTTACAACACAACAACTATATAAAAATGACCGTAACTTTTTAAAACTTGAACCCGCCGCAATGGAAGACATTATAAGCAAAAAATTCCTTATTACCTTTGGAATAAAATGCCGTTTTCCATGTGTCTGTATCATATGTGAAATGGAAGTAATTGCAACTTGAAATAAAAGTGAAAAGCTAGCGATAGATTTTTTAATTTATATACACACAGATTCAAAGATGACCGTAACTTTTAAACTTAAACCCGCCGCAATGGAAGACTATTTAGGGAAAAATTCTTTATTACCTTTGGAATAAAATGCCGTTTTCCCTGTGTCTGTATCATATGTGAAATGGTAGTAATTGCAACTTGAAATAAAAGTGTAAAGCTAGCGATAGATTTTTTAATTTACATTCACAGATACAAAGATGACGGTAACTTTTAGATTTCAACCCGCCGCAATGTAAGACTATTTAGGGAAAAATTCCTTATTACCTTTGGAATAAAATGACGTTTTTCCTGTGTCTGTATCATATGTGAAATGGTAGTAATTGCAACTTGAAATAAAAGTGTAAAGCTACGATAGATTTTTTAAATTTATATACAGATTCAAAAATGAACGTAACTTTTAAACTTGAACCCCTGCCAACAGAAGATGAATTAAGAATTACAATATTAAATTTGAAATATATGACGTTTTCCATGTTTCTGTATCATATGTGAAATGGTAGTAATATTGCAACGTTGAATAAAAGTGTAAAGGCTAGCGATAGATTTTTTTAATTTACATGCACAGATACAAAGATGACCGGTAACTTTTACTTGAACCCCGCCGAATGGAAGAACATTATGAGGGAAAATTCTTATTACATTTGAAAATAAAAATGCCGTTGAATCCATGTTCTGTATCATATGTTGAAATGGTAGTAATTGCAGACTGTGAAATAAAAGTTTAAAGGCTAGCGAATTAGATTTTTTTAATATTAATATCCACAGATTCAAGATGACCGTAACTTTTTAAACTTTAAACACCGGCCGCATGGAAAGACTATTTTTTAAGGGCGAAAACTCTTAATTAACCTTTGGGAATAAAATTTGCCGTTTTCCCTGTGCTGTACATATGTGAAATGGTAGTTATTGCAACTTGAAATAAAAGTGTAAAAGTGTTTTATAGATTTTTAATTTATATACAAAGATTTAAAAATGACCGTATAACTTTAAAACTTAAACCCGCCGCAATGGAAGACTATTAAGAGAAAATTTCTTCAATTTGAAATAAAACAACCTTTTCTATGTATCTATATCATATGTGAAATGTTAGTAATTGATACTTGAAATAAAAGTGTAAAGCTAGCGATAGATTTTTTAAATTGTATTATTAATCTAAATATTTTAATTTAGCAGCAATGGAAGACTATTTAAAGAAAAATTCCTTATTAAATTTTGGAATAAAATGTACCTTTTCCATGTATCTGTATCATAAATGTTGAAAATGGTAGTAATTGATACTTTAAATAAAAGTGTAAAGCTAGCGATAGATTTTTTAATGTATATACAAAGATACAAAAATGACCGTAACTTTTAAACTTGAGCCCGCCGCAATGTAAGACTAGTTAAGAAAAAATTTCTTATTACCTTTGAAATAAAATGCCGTTTTCCATGTGTCTGTATCATATGTGAAATGGAAGTAATTGCAACTTGAAATAAAAGTGTAAAGCTAGCGATAGATTTTTTAATTTCATTGCCAGATATACAAAAATGACCGGGGTTAACTTTTTAAACTTGAACCCGCCGAAATGGAAGACTATTTAGAGAAAAATTCCTTATTACACTTGAAATAAAATGCTGTTTTCCATGTGTCTGTATCATATGTGAAATGGTAATAATTGCAACTTGAAATAAAAGTGAAAAGCTAGCGATAGATTTTTTAATTTATATACACACAGATTCAAAGATGACCGTAACTTTTAAACTTGAACCCGCCGCAATGGAAGATTATTTAGGGAAAAATTTCTTATTACCTTTGGAATAAAATGCCGTTTTTCCTTTGTCTGTATCATATGTGAAATGGTAGTAATTGCAACTTGAAATAAAAGTGTAAAGCTAGCGATACATTTATTAATTTTAATATTACAAAAGAAACAAAAATGTCTTAACTTTTAAACTTGAACCCGCCGCAATGGAAGACTATTTAGGGAAAAATTCCCAATTAAATTTGAAATATAATGACGTTTTCCATGTTTCTGTATCATATGTGAAATGGTAGTAATTGCAAATTGAAATAAAAGTGTAAAGCTAAGCGATAGATTTTTTAATTTACATGCACAGATACAAAGATGACCGTAACTTTTAAACTTGAACCCGCCGAAATGGAAGACTATTGAGGGAAAAATTCCTTATTGCATTTGAAATAAAATGCCGTTATCCCATGTGTCGGGATCATTTATGCAATGGTAGTAATGCAACTTGAAAATAAAAGTTCTGATAATGATAGATTTTTTAAAATTTATATACTACAAATTCCTTATAAGGAACCGTAACTTTTAAACTTAAACCCGCCGCAATGGAAGACTATTTAGGGAAAAACTCCATATTACATTTGAAATAAAATGCCGTTTTCCTTGTGTCTGTATCATATGTGAAATGTTAGTAATTGCATTTTGAAATAAAAGTGTCAAGCTAGCGATAGATTTTTTAATTTATATACAAAGATTCAAAAATGTTCGTAACTTTTAAACTTGAACCCGCCGCAATGGAAGACTATTTAGGGAAAAATTCCTTATTAAATTTGAAATAAAATGACGTTTTCTATGTATCTGTATCATATGTGAAATGGTAGTAATTGCAACTTGAAATAAAAGTTTAAAACTAGCGATAGATTTTTTATTTATATACAAAGATACAAAAACTACAGTAACTTTTAAACTTGAACCCGCCGCAATGGAAGACTATTTAGGGAAAAATTTCTTATTACCTTTGGAATAAAATGACCTTTTCTATGTATCTGTATCATATGGGAAATGGTAATAATTTTAACTTGAAATAAAAGTGTAAAGCTAGCGATAGATTTTTTAATTTATATACACACAGATTCAAAGATGACCGTAACTTTTAAACTTGAACCTGCCGCAATGGAAGACTATTTAGCAAAAAGTTCCTTGTTTCATTTGGAATAAAGTACCGTTTTCCATGTGTCTGTATCATATGTAAAATGGTAGTAATTGCAACTTGAAATAAAAGTTTAAAGCTAGCGATAGATTTTTTAATTTATATACACACAGATTCAAAGATGACCGTAACTTTTAAACTTAAACCCGCCGCAATGGAAGACTATTTAGGGAAAAACTCCTTATTACCTTTGGAATAAAATGCCGTTTTCCCTGTGTCTGTATCGTATGTGAAATGGTAGTAATTGCAACTTGAATTAAAAGTGTAAAGCTAGCGATAGATTTTTTAATTTATATACAAAGATTTAAAAATGACCGTAACTTTTAAACTTAAACCCGCCGCAATGGAAGACTATTTAGAGAAAAATTCCTTATTAAATTTGAAATAAAACAACCTTTTCTATGTATCTATATCATATGTGAAATGTTAGTAATTGATACTTGAAATAAAATTGAAAAACTCATTTAATGACAATATTATTAAAGTATTTAAAATAAATGAAATGCTAATTAAAGCAGAAAAAATTCCTTATTAAATACCACTCTTTGCATCGTATGCATGACCGTGGTTTTTTCTCATGCTTTTCAAAAGGAATAAATAAAAAAATTTTGCAGAAGGAATGTGACATAAGAAGAAGAAAATTAATTTATTACTTAAATTTTCAATTAATAAGTAGATTTAATTGTTTCCTTTTTTTTTTCTTTAACATCTTCGGTGGGAAAAATGTCAGCAACCAGTTGATACTCACAAGAGAAGATGTTTTTAACGAAACTCTTTCTAGACCAAAGATCGACACGAGATGTTTGAAGCGCTAATGTCAGAGGAATTAGGGAACTTAAAGGAAGAATGGAGCCTTTCCTTTAATATATAGACTATTTAGAGAAAATTCCTTATTACACTTGAAATAAAATGCTGGTTTTCCATGTTCCTGTATCATAATGTGAAATGGTAATAATTGCAACTTGAAATAAAAGTAAGAACTTTAGCGATAGAATTTTTTTAATTTATATATCACACAGAGTTCAAAGATGACGCAACTTTTAAACTTGAACCCGCCGCAATGGAAGATTATCTTATGGGAAAAAAATTGTTCTTATTACTTTTTGGGAATAAAAATGTGCCGTTTTTCTTGTTGGTCTGTATCAATATGTGAAGGATGGTAGTTATACTGCAGTTTGGAATATAAGTGTAAAGCTATCGGTCGGAACGGCGAAAATGTTATATTAAAGTTGTTCAAAATTGTCATAATAAGTTTTAATAACTAGAAGAATACGGAAAATTTTCTCTAAAAAAATAATTAGTAAATAAATTCATTGAATTAATATTTGAAATAAAAATGAACGTTTTCCATTTGTAATCCTGTATCATTATGTTAAATGGTAGTTTTCTCCTAACCCAAAATAATCTGTTAAGCTAGCGATCTATATTTTTAAATTTATATTCAAAGATTCAATAAATTGAACCGTAACTTTAAACTTGAAAACCGCCCGCAATGGAAGACTTATTTAGGAATATATAATTTCTTTTTAATTCTTTGGAATCAAAGGATTTTGTAGATTCACGTGTTTCGTATGGAAATTGGTAATCATTTAAATTTGAAAATTAGAAAATTTGAAAGCTAACGATAGAGATTTTAATTTATATATACAATCATTGAAAGATGACGGTAACTAATAAACTTAAACCCGCCGCAATGGAAGACTAATTAGGGAAAAATTCCTTATTACCTTTTTGTAAATAAATATGCCGTTTTCCCTTTTGTTGTTTGTATCATGTGAGATCGGCCTATACCTAGGCATTATAATAAGTGTAAGCTAATGCGATTAGATTTTTTAATTTACATGCACTAGAATAAAAAGGATGACGTAACTTTTAAAACTTAAACTCCGCGTCTTAGATGGAGACTTTTTATGGGAAAAGATCCATATTAACCATTTGAAATAATTGCCGTTCCGTTGTTGTCTGTACATATGTGAAAATGTTTAGTTAAATTGCATTATTTGTGAATAAAAGTGTCAAGCTATGCGATAGATTGTTTTAGATTTATATACAGAGATTCAAATGTTCCAAAATCTTTATAACTTGCTTACTGAGTGAGACAATGTGAGACATTTCGAGAAATATTTCTTATTAAATTTATAATATAAAATTGCGTTTTCTATGTATCTGTTTGTATCATATGGGAATTGGTAGTAATTGCAACTTGAAAAAAAAGAGTATGTAAAGGTAGCGATAGATTTTTTTTTATTTTTATATCAAAAACAAAAATGACCTTAACTTTTAAACTTGAACCTCACTCCAATGGAAGACTATTTGATGGGAAAGGAATGTTGCTTATATTATGCGTTGGGGAATTAAAGAATGACCTTTTCTAGTGTGATCTGGTATCATTATGGGATGGTAATCTAATTTGATCTTGATTAAATAGTGTTATAAGCTAGGCGATAGATTTTTAATTTATAATACACAACAGATTCAAGATGAAATCCCGTAACTTTTTAAATCTTGAACCGCCGCAATAGAATGACTTATTTAGCGAAAAATTCCTTTTTAACATTTTGGAATATAAAATGCCGTTACCTCATGGTCCTGTATCAATATGTGAAATGGTAAGGTAATACAACTTGAAATAAAGTTACCTAAAGCTATTGCGATAGATTTTTTAATTTGAATACACTACAGATTTAAAAATGACCGTAACTTTTTAACTTGGACCCGCCGCAATGGAAGACTATTATAGGGGAAAAATTCCTTTTAACCTTTGGAATAAAATGCCGTTTTCCCGTGTCGTGTATCATATGTTAAATGTAGTAATTGCAACTTGAAATAAAAGTTTAAAGCTAGCGATAGATTTTTTAAATTATATACAAAGATACAAAATGACCGTAACCTTTAAACTTGAACCCGCCGCAAGGAGATGATTTTGCGAACACATTCCTTAATTTAGGCCCTTTTGGAATAATGCTTTTTCCCATGTATCTGTATGTCTATGGGGAATATGGTATAGTTAATTGCAAACTTGAAATAAAAGTGTAGAAAGCTAGCGATAGATTTTTTATGTTAATATACACAGATTCAAAGATGACAGTAAATTTTAAACTTTGATATCTTTGCAATGAAAGACTATTTAGGGAAATATTCCTTAATACCTTTAGAATAAAATGACGTTTTCCTTGTATCTGTATCATATGGAAAATGGTAGTAATTGCAATTTGAAATAAAAGTGTAAATACTAGCGATAGATTTTTTTTTAATTTACATGCACAGATACAAAGTATGACGTAACTTTTAAACTTGGATACTCGCCGCAATGGAAGACGTATTTAGGGAAAAATTTCCTGAACATCTTTAAAAGAAAAATGACGTTTTCCTCTGTAAGTCTGTATCATACCTGGGAAATGGGTAGTAAGTTTGGCAACTTGTAATTAAAAGTGTTAAAGCAGCGATAGATTGTTTTTAATTTGATATACAAAGGTACAAAAATGACCGTAAACTTTTAAACTTGGAGCCCGCCGCAAATAGAAAGACTCATATAGGGGAAAGAATTCCTTATATAACTTTGGAAGTAAAATGACTTTGTAATAAATATATAAACTAAAGAATGGGGGGAAAAAATTTGGTTATAAAAAAAGTAATTGCAACTTAAAATAAAATTGTAAGGCTTGCGTAACGCTATGATTTTTAAATGTTATGAACACATATCCAAAGTGACGCGTTAACTTTTAAAAGTTGGACTGCTGCAGATATAGAACTATTTAGGGAAAAATTTCTCAATTATATTGAAAGAAATGACCTTTTTTTATGTATCTGTATCATATGAGAAAATGGTAGTAATTGCAACTTGAATAAAAAAGTGTAAAGATTATGCATTTTGATTTTTGAATTTTATTTTTACTGGCGTCACACACTCGATGACTGTCGAATCATATATATATATATTTATATATATATTATTATTATATATATATATATAGTATATATATATATTATATTATATAATTAATTCTATATATATAGGAGTGAGGTATAATATATATATATAATAATTAGATATTATAGTATTATATATATATATATTTATATATATATATAGTATATATATAATATAAAATATAATATCATTTTAATATTAATAGGAGTACATTTTGTAATTTTCATGAAAATAATAATAATAATAATATGCATTTTTGAAAAATGTTTAAAAATTGTTTGGAAAACTTGTATTATAATTACCGTTTTTTTCGAGTATTCTTCCGGAGGGAGCGCGCAAAGGTTTCCAAATTGTTGAATTTTTTCTTAATTTAACTAAAGGATCAGCGCCTACGGGTAAACACAAGATGGACAGAGTCGGGGTTTGTCGGCCTATCCGGTGGACGACGGGGGGACTTCGTTCCCCCCTCTGTCCTCCGTCGGCTCAAGCAAATTAAAAAAGTGAAATTTAAAAAGAAAAAGAAACATTTTTCTCTTAGAGCAAATAAAAACAAAATTCACTATTTGGTAAATCTTCCTGCTTCTTCTGTATTACTGATGGAATGAAGGTTGATGAGAGAAAAGTCTAGCCAAAACCGAAAATTTACTAATATTTAAGGTGTTTTGTTATTATAAATTATTAGAATAAATAAAAAATTTGTTTCATTTCATGAAATTGCTTGCTTAAATCAAATAAGTGTTATTTATTTTATTTTTCCTGGTAGCTGTGATAATTTAAAGTTACATGCATATGGCTTTCGGGATGCTGGCCATATATATGATATTTATATATAGTATATATATATATATATTATTATATATATTGAAAATAAATTAAGTATAAATTTAAAATAGTATATATTATATATATATTATATATATTGTGATAGTATTATATATATTATATATTATATATACTATATGTATTATTCTAGTATTTGAAATCTAGTGCATTAATTTCTGAAAAATTTTTCTGTTTCAAAAAAAAATTTCTAAGTTAAGAAAAGTTAAAGTTAATTAAGTTTTTTAAGAAAAATTGTTTAGTGGTGTCAAGCTTCTGGCATAATCCAGAAGCTTAATTCTAAAAAATTTTTCCTAAAAAAACTTACTTAAGCGCTTTTCTGTACATAGCTTACTAGTTGAAACTTAGAATTTTTTTTGAGAAATATACACTTTACCTCTATATGCTTATTTAATACCATTATTATATATTATTATATATATATATATTATATATATAATATATATATATATATATATATACTATATAATATATAATATATATATATACTATATATATATATATATATATTATATGATATATATATTAGTAATTTATATATTATATAATGTATATATATTTATGGTATATTATTAATTTTAATTAAATACTAATTATCAATAATAATTAATTAATTTAATTTAATACTAATTAATGAAACTTTTAAAAATAATTAAATATAAAGTAAAATAAATATTTAAAATACTGTCCTTTTTATTTTATATGCCAATTTACTATTGTCCTTCATATTTTAACATTTGTCCTTTGATTTGTGAGTTGGCTAATTTTGTGGCGCAAAAAAAAAATCGATCGCTAAAATCGGTCGCTAACTTCACGCGTATAGTTGTTGGACATGCAGCTGAAAACTTAATTACACCGACAACTCGTTTAGCCTTCTTACTCAATCTTGTTATTTACAAATACATATAATCCTTATTTTCACAAATGAGATGGTATTTACGAAATATTTTGAACAACCTCGCTCGTTCCTCAATCTTTTCTTAATCACATGTACACACACCCAGGTAAAAGTGTACCGCCAGCACCGGTACACCAGTAACAGTCAGTGACCGAGCGGCATAGATATATAAGAAATTTTAACAAAGATCGTTACAGCATAAAGATTTCACCTACCCGTTTATGAATGATAATTTCGTTATTACTTAATAGCACATGTTCAGAAAATAAAATATGAAATTAATTTAGGTTAAAAGGACTACCTACAACATATTCGCATATTAAATAATTTAATATACGTACCTTTAATGCTACCCTAGAATAATTTTACCATCTCAGACTTATTTCACTTCAAGCAAAATCAAGAGTTTGTGCACATTTTTTATGGGAACATTACCAATTTGTTATCAACATTACCGTCTTTTATCAAGAAACAACAAATTATGAACACAGTATATATATTATATAATATCTCTACTGTGTTATGAACGAGAACCAGTGAAGAACACATATTCTTTTCCTGATCATTTCAATTGACATTTAATAACTTGTAAATATTTTCTTAATATGAATGGGTTTTGATATATATTTTAATAGGAATTAAAGGCCTCCGATTCCTTAAATATATATGCACGCAAAATACTTGTTTAATGTAAATACTACTTCGTTCCTTTATTTTATTTTATTTTCATATATATATATATAGTTTATTTCTCATCTCATGTCCTCTATTAATGCAGAAGATTTTAGTAAAAGGGACCCTACAGAAATAATGATTCAAAATCCCAATTAAAACTATGATAATATATATAGACATATATATATATATTATATATGATATATATTATATATTATTATATTATAATATACTATTATATATATTATATATAGTATATAATATTAAATATATTAAAAAAATAAAAAAAATATAAATATATAATATATATATATATATATATATATATATATATATATATGTGTGTGTGTATATATATATATATATATATATAAAATCTAAAAATATTGTTTTAAATTTTATAAAATCTTTAACGCTAGTTTAATTGTTGAAGCTCTTAATTTAATTACTTCGTCCATCAAAAGTTATAAAACTTCTTATATGATTCCTCATATATTTCTCTATTTATTTTAATTTCATTTAATATTTAGATTTAAAGTTGTAACCCAACGTTTTGAGTGTATTTTTTTTAAGATCACTTTGAAATTTTGGCTTTTAATTGGTCAAAAATTTCCTCTAGCTTGAACAATACCACATTCGTTCACTTACTTTCAAAAATTGAGTTCAACCTGTTCAAGTGTACAAATTTAAGTCATTGTTAATATGGGTAGGGTGAGTGTATATTTCTTCTTTTCATTAACTAATAGAATAACTTTCTCTGTACTTCTACTAATCATTTACCTATCTAGATTTAATCTAATGTTATGAGCAACTACAGGCGAGTTTACTTACGAGTAAAATAACAGAGCAAAATCTTCCATTGAAATAAACCAAACTAAAGGTAAGACCCCAACATATTTACAATTTTTTCACTTTAATTTTTAATTTTTTTATTAGCTTATTATTTATTTTTTTCAAAATGAAGCTAGGTTTTTTTTTTGTAAAAACTTTGATGTATAAAAAAATTAAAAATGACTAGCTGAAAAAATGGAAAATAGCAAAGGTGGTTCAAAATACCGGGACTTTCTTCCCAACTACGAACATGCTCTGCATGTTTCTCTGGTTCAACCGTTACATAACGACACCATCTTAAGATTATTTAGTATATTGCAAAGATAGAAAAAATGACTGAGTGTTTAAACATGTCCAAAAGACAGCTCGACGTGGCACATGCGTGCAGCCAGCGGAGTGCGAAACTTATAAGAATGTTGCTGAAGAAAAGGGGAAAAACTGAAAGAAGTAACTAGAAGGATTTAATGAAGATTCTTCCAAAAACTGAACTTTTGGATATTATATATATTATATATATATAGTATATATTAATATATATATATAATATATATAATATTATATATATAATATTATATATATTATATATATATATATATAGTAAAAGTGGATCATTTCTGTATTAACAAGAGTGTTGGAAATTATCTCTTTCTTTTTCTTCCACTGGCAGGTCTTGTTGTTGTAGTAGAGGGCTTGTATTTATCCTATTCTGCTTGTTCCCGCCTTCTCCATCACAGGAAGTTGTTGATATTGTTCTTCCGATAACTCCTCAATATATCTTCTTTTATATGTTGATGGGCCAAGTATCTACAGGTACTCTGGATTCCACCTTTCACTGTTGAATGCCGCTTTCTTCACCAACAAGAAGCTATATGGTTACGCTTTGATTGGTTATTTGAAGCTAATCAACTACCAACCATAAACAAGTCGACTTAGATGTCTTTTTATAATTATCTTTATAGTGGGAGAGTAAAAACAACTTTACTTTAGGTTTTTTGGTTCTTTATTAATATTTACATTCGGATTATATTCAAACAAGTCGCTGACTTAAAGTCACGAGCAACAACATTTTTACAATTTTTGTTATGCATAAACGTCTCGCTGACCTGCAACCTAGCTAAGTTTTCCTCTGAAGAGAGAGAGAGAGAGAGAGAGAGAGAGAGAGAGAGAGAGAGAGAGAGAGAGAGAGAGAGAGAGAGAGAGAGAGAGAGAGAGAGAGAGAGAGAGAGAGAGAGAGAGAGAGAGAGAGAGAGAGAGAGCACCAAAATCATAGTTTATACCTGTTTACCAAAATAAAAGTTATTTACATAAATAAGCTATAAAATATGATATAAAATACTATAAAATATTATGTAACACAAGAATTTGCATTATTTAGTACCTATTATGATGTGAAATACATATAAAGAACGATAAAATAAAACTGCATTTTGCCCCGAAAAAAAATTGATAAAAAAATGACAATCTTACAATTAGTTTTATTTAATTTGGTTTTCTCTAAATGAAGTAGGTTAACTCACGTATTTTATAATCACAAAAGTTTTATCTAAACATCAAAATATTATTTAAATACAATTTATTGTGAGCACTATATAAAAATTATGTAATCCATTTGAAATTTCAATGATATGTTGTGCCCAAGAAACGGAGGAGATATTCTTGTTCATGTAATGTATAAAGCAATGGTTGGTTACCCCTGACCAGCTAGTAAATTGCGACCCCGAGTAGATATTTTGACTAACCATCTTAGCGAAATTATTTTTGTGTAAAAAAATTATTTGGGCATTTATTCAGAAATTAAATATTTTGAACTTTGATGTAAAATTATAATAACCAAGTATAATAATAATAATAATAATAATAATAATAATAATAATAATAATAATAATAATAATAATAATAATAATAATAATAATAATAATAATAATAATATGGTAATAATATTATAAATATAATAATATAATTCTCCAAAATAGGTTTAATATCCTAAAATATTTTTTAATATTGAATTCTGAATTTTTGGGAAAAAAAAATGACTCAGTTACAAAAAGCTGCCACCCACTGGTCTTACGTTATAGTCCTTAAAATGAAAATGAAATTTTATTTGCAAAAACTGCTGTGGAACCTGTTTATCACGGACCAGGTGTGCCATTATCCACTTTGACAAACATTCATCTTCATCTTACTTTGATAACAATAGAAATAGAAATAATGTAATCTACTTTCATGAGTAGAATCACTCCTATTTTAATCCTTGGAGTCCATTATGCCCTGAGCGTGTTGACGGTTGTCTTGTAGTTAGAGCACAAATGTATCCATTTAAATTATGTGTGATTTCCGCGGTCGTTCTACTGTAGTTAATTTAGATACAAAGAAATGTTAAAAAAAATACAACAAATATAATCTATTTAACGATATTTACCTTTAAGGAACATGAGACGCTAAAACTTGGCATCATAGTGGAGCTCTTTTGGCAATGAGAACGTCCTTGTCCATGGAGAAGAGGCAATCCACGGGGACGGTTGAAGGGATAGCTGAGTGTTGCATTTAGCAAACACGGCCATCAGGATTGGCTCATTGCGGAAGGCCATATCCGTCAGATTTTAGTTCTTGATATCTTCCAACCAGCCCCCGACAATGACCTGCGTCTTGGATCTGGTCTACTTTTGACTACCGATATGCTCCTAGGATTGCACAGCGCCATCCATGAAATCTGCTTAATCTTTTTACTCCTAATTTTTCCTGTTAGTGATTCTGGAATCATTGGACATCCCTCTCATGGTCGTCTCTAGTCTCTACGACTGTCTCCATCGCCTTGTACATGCCATTGACCTTTGTTATCGTCGAGCTCCTCTAGCAGTCAGATGGAAAATAATGGTTAAACTGACCAAAAAATGTAAAGAAGTGACGGACAAAAAAAAATAACTTCCATTACACATTCTGTTACAACAAACAAGTCAATTACTCCGTTACTCAAAAAAGTAGTAGTTACAATGGTAACGAAACAACGGAATAACTAACTGGTGCCCACCTATATACCCATTTCCCCCTGAAACTTTTCACGCAGATTAAATTTTCAGATTTTCTTGAATTAATAGAGAAATCATCCTTAATTCTTAATAAAAAGAATTCCTCTGAAATTCTTCAAGAGATCTTCTTTTTTCTTCAAGTACCTCTTGTCTCTGGGGGGACATTATTTCAATGGTAGATAAATCTTGGTAGCATACACTCTCAGCAATTTATTTTAGAGGGAATCTTTAATACTTTATTGTAGCAATATCAGTTCATATTTGTGTGTTAATAGTTAATACAACATGCTTGTTCAATTATGGTAAATCATTATTAGTTTCTAGATGTCAAAAATATTTGAAAATATAAGGGGTGTTTATCATTGGTATGCCCTCTCTCTCTCTCTCGTCTCTTCTCTCTCTCTCTCTCTAATATGATATGTTATATATATACTATAGCTATAATTATCTATTATAGTCTACGATTTAGAAGTAATACTATTTTCTTTTCATAACTATATAATTATATCTTATGTATATCCTAAATAAAAAAAATTAATAATTAACTAATAATAAAAAAATAATATAAATGATATGATACTAAATATTAAGGCTATTTACTATATTATCTTTCGATACACGCTTACTATGTAGTCTCGTATACTCTATATAAAATACCTCTGATACGTATATTATTATTTTCTGTAAAGAACCCGACATGATTTGACCATGGCTAGCGAGCTATGCCCAGCCATGTCAATGCAACAATGTATTCCCTAAAACACTTAATAATCTACCTTATACTATATACTATATATATATTTACTAGCTAAGCTTCGTGCAGTGGCAGCACAAATTCATAGTGTTTCATACTTGTCACGATATAAACTAGTATAGTCTGTATAATAAATAAATAATTTAGTTATACACCAACTTACTCGTCATCGAAATATGAAATCTTCTAAATGATATATAGTATATTATATATATATATCTTATAGTGTACTCACCATAATAGGAAATACGTAGATAGGAATAAATGCAACTTAATATTATTTCTATATATATATTCCAGTGTATGTAAATAATACTCTTTCAGAACATGAAGTTAATATATTTACTACATTCGAAAGTTTTCGAATCCGGATTTCCGGATTCGGAATTTCGATAGCCCAAAAGGCTGCATGGCATCTTCGGATTCGGATTTACTGGATTCGAGCCAGTTCACACACAAACCGGATGGATTCGGTTATGTCTGTGAATCTCCGATCCCAGTGCGTGCACTTTCACCTCGAGATTCTTCGAGAGACTTCGAGCACTGCTTTTAGACTAATTATAATATTTCGCGAGTTCGGAAAGCTCGATTCCGAAGTCCGGATTCGAAGTCCGCCAGCTCCTATTCCTGTTCTCTACAGCGATGGATCAAAAGAATAGATCAATCATATAAATCTAATTAATATTATAGTAGAACTTAAAAGAATAAAAATTTGCGAATCACTTTTACCCCACTTTGTAGCTAATACCGAATCATTGGTAGGCAGTACCTATTCATCTATCCTTTTACCCCAGTCTATAACTCCCATTGAAGAATCAGTTACTCCTCGAACATTTCGGAAAACAAATAATTCCTATAGAGAATATGTTAATAAGGACAGCGGTCCATATTGCTTAGCGTACTCACCCCAATTTTCCGACACCACCCATAAAATGGTACATAAAATTTCTTGTTAGATTATCTAGCGCGATTTTTGAACTTAAAAAGATAAAATAAAACACCCAAACTGGTAGCTTTTTTGCCCTTTAAAACTTTGTTTTCCGGTGTTTTTCTAGTGAACAATCGTTGGAATTCCTTTCAGAGAAATATATACTAGTTTTTCAAAATGACACATGTTTTTTGACATTTTTTTAGCGCACTACACTTCCTATGAGATTTTTCTTTTTTTTAAATAAAACTTCAAAAACTTTGCAAAGAAGTGAATATTCAGATGGTATTACGATG
Organism: Trachelipus rathkii; assembly: GCA_015478945.1. Lineage (NCBI taxonomy): Eukaryota > Metazoa > Arthropoda > Malacostraca > Isopoda > Trachelipodidae > Trachelipus > Trachelipus rathkii. The sequence goes on from JABUQX010078857.1 coordinate 20,729, forward strand.
GTACCATTACCGTGCAACGAATAGTCATACGAATTTACTTTTTTCATGATTTTTATTACTGTTTAGTTTTTGTATGCTCAGCTGTTGATCACCAATTTTGAAAGCCACTATATTTTTTGGATTTTCAAAATTGTTCGTAATTGCAGATTATATTTTTATTCTTGTAATAGTATGTCGGCAGAAGTGGGCGATGAAATTCCATCTATATTGTTAATGCATAATAGAATTAATTATCTGTGGTCGCATATTCGGTTTTTTACAGGAAAACATTTCTTGGATTTTATGCATTATAGCTTTGGAGTTTGTTCTTGCGAACACACAACTTTTTCCAAAAAAATCACAAAATCTTTATTGGGAACAACTTTTTAAAAGAAATCATTGCTCTTTCCAGTTATTAGCAAAAAAATTAGTCTAAGCTAAAATGTAAAAATAACTGCTATCTCCCACGTCTTATAATCAAGTCCTAAACATAATCAAAATTTGAACATTCAGTAATGTAGAACAAATTATAATTTATTCATTTAAATTTTTTAAACTTCTCCAGAATAATTCAAAAACGTGTTTTGAGAATA
>JABUQX010078858.1:0-22621 GCA_015478945.1 Trachelipus rathkii
TGTTACGATTTTGAAAAGTTATCAAATATATTTTTGAAGCTATAGAGGAGCTCGAAATGGATCAAAATATTGAACCTTCATTAAAAATCTTAAATCTTTTGAAATCTGTAATCACGAGTGAATTGGTTATATGTTTAATATGATTTCAACTTTATTCGCATTTACCCTTTTATTTTATTGCAGTCCCTATCATTACTAACAGCAACTGCTCTTAATCATATTGAAAATATAATGCTTCCTTTGAAAGATTTGGGAAAAGCATCGATAAAATATTTTCAAGCCTTTAGGAATTTGCAACAGAACTCTGCTTTCTGTTATTAATTAATGTGAATAAAGAATATAAATTTTTCATCAGAAATAGAAATCGTAAAATTTAAAAAAGAACAATGAAATAATAAGCCAAATCTGTTATTTCATGGATTTTTCCAAACCAGTCTCAGAGAGCAAATTCTTGAGACAGATTCATAATTACCAATTTTAACAAAGTGCTGAAATCCATTTCTATTAAACATTTAACAAAATAAAATAAATATGATCAATAATACATAACACATTTAGATCGGTACAAATTCTATCACCTAACTTACTCTCATCGTGGACTCCAGAAAGATATTTCCCTAAACAGAAAAGTCTCAAAACAAATTATCACAATTAAACAGTTTTGAAAAGACTAAAAGAATTGGCTTTAAAGAGTTTTCATCATTAGCTACACATATCAAATGGAGAAATTATAAATTTATTTAGTTTATAAGGCGGGAAGTGAAATATAATATATATATATATAATAGTATATAATATATATAGTATACTACTTACATATATATACTATATAATATATATATCATATAATATATATAGTATATATAATTATATATATATATATATATATAAATAATATATAATATATATATATATATATGAGTAATATAATAATATATATTAACATACATATGATTATATATATAGATACTATATAATATATATAATATATTATATATATAGTATATATATATATATATATACCATATATATATATATTAGTATAATAATCTTTATTGTTATTTTTGTAATGGGTTATTTTTAATTGTTTTATTTTCCTTTTATTCCAAATAGCGAATTTATTATATATATATACTATAATCATAATAATATATATATATATATTATATATAATATATATATATATTATATATATATATATTATATATCATATATATATATATATATATATATATATAACATATCCGTTACGTACTATATATACTATATACATATATATATATATATATATTATATATATATATATATATATATATATTATATATACTATATATATAAATATTTTAATAATATATACTATATATATATATAATATCATATATATATTATAATATATATATATATACTATTATATAATATATATATATATATATAGGTATATATAGCGGGTGGCTTAGGCTTGGGTTCTCTATTGACCTTGCTAACGTTCGTGGCCTGCATAGCTAAACATCGAATACTGTGAATATCATCTCGCTAACTCTCTACCTAACAGTTTATTACTGTCTGAGACCCAGCTAGCCAGGATTCTTTTTCAAATAAACTTAATATCTCCAGCTATAACCTTTTCTATAATTTCAGACTAAATGGTGGAGTCTGTACCTATATATAAACATACACACTCCTGTAACACGTCTTTAGAATCTTGAATCTCCTAATTCGATGGTTCTTGTGGGCTTAAAATCTTTTCTCCCTACTACTACCATTATCTTGTGTTTTCTGCTACTGTTCCCCTAACGGAACAGATTTTCCAGTTCTTTTGGTATTTATATCTTACTACTTCTCATGAGACCTGTTACTCTTCCCCATCAAATGCTGGAATCATTCTATTTTAGGTGATTTAAACGTTCCTCACACTGAAGTGGTGGGCCCTTCATACTGATGCAGGAGGGAGGAGGCAAAACATTCAGTATTCTCAAACCGATCTGGAACAGTTAAATTAAAGCAACCTACCACACGACCAGATCGTCCTAACCCAATTCTTGAACACGCTTTGATTTTATGTTTCACCCACTACTCTTTCTCGATAATAAATACACCATTTCCCTTCTATCCGTAACTCTGACCAACAATCTTGTAAGCCTCTTAAATTTTAAAAACTTTTTCGTTCCAGCAGCCTCCACCATGCCCCAAACGTACTTACTGGAACTTTAATCGGGCTAATTGGGGGCGTTGCGCCGTTTCTTTGCAAACTATTCTTGGAATGAAACCGGCTTTGACTCGGAGGACGCTTCCGGTCACCGCTGAAAAGGTAGGGGCCGTAATCGTTGAGGGTATGAGGGGGTTCACTCCATCTTCAACTAAATCTTTTCTCCCACAAAAATCCATGGTTCGATGGGGAATGTTCTCGCTCCAATCAGGAGAGAGACATTGCGTACCTCGGGCATGGAAAAACTCTTCTTTCTGCCTATACACTCGTTACAAAGCAAGTTTGTGAAACATAGATCGTTGCAGGGCTATTATTCGACAGGACTAAGCGCGCTTTCGATTTTTACTTAAAAGAAAGTGTTAGACAAAACCTACGTTGGCTCTGACCTTACTGATAAAAAATTTATGGCCTCTTGCCAAAAAAACATCTCTAATAACACACTTTTGTAAATCTGCCTTTCCTCCACTTATCCGCTCTGACGGTTCTTAGCTACTCTTCCTACTGAAAAGGCTTAATCTCTTCGGCCTCCTTATTTCATCTCAACTCTACCCCTGGACGGATTCCGGCATCCCTCCTCCTGCTTCTTCTCCTCTCGTGTTTCCTATGCCTCTTCCCGGGATTACGCATGATCGGGTGTGTATGGGATTCTGAGATCTAGGAGTGTCAGGAAGGCTAGTGGCCCGGCAGTGGCCTTCCTTCCCCGTGGTTCTAAGGGAATGTGTCTTGTCCGAGCTGTCCACACCTACGCTCCTCGATCATACTCTACTCTCTTATGCCTTAATACTTGCTACATTTCCTCAGCTGCTGGAAGCGCCGCATATTGTCCAACCAATCCCGAAAAAAGGGCAGCCGGCTGCTGATCCTTCTAACTATCGTCCGATATAGCTCTCACTTGTATTCTATCTAAGATCTTGAAACTCTTCTCAACACTCCATTTTCCGGATCATCTGGAGTCTCATTCCTTCTTCAGATAATCAGTATGGCCTTCGACCTCGAGGTCAACTTGGTGACATTACTATCCTATCTAACTGATTTTTTTATGGTCCTTAGGGCCTATGGGGAGTCTTGGGTGGTGGCACTCGAAATATCAAAGGTCTTTGGCAGCGTATGGCATGCGTCGCTACTCCTAAGCTCCCTTCCTTTTGGGTTTCCTCCTTCTCTTTGCTTACTCTTGTCAGAGTTTGTCTCTTTGGTCGCTCCATATCAGCACTCGTTGATGGAGCGACTTCTTCCTCCTTTCCTGTTAATTGTGGCTTTCATCAGAGTCCAGTTTTATCTATTTCTTCTTATCATTGTCGACCTTTCACTCTTCATTCTTATGCCGATGATGTAACCCTAAATTCTTATGACTCAACTCTCCATTCTTTCACACATTTCAAATCTTCTCCCTCTTTTGCATCTAAAATTGCCTCTCGACTTCAGCTTTCTAATTCTTTTCTTGCCGACCTGGATGGGAGTTTCCCAGTGTGGGGCCGCAACAACCTTGTGAAATTCAACCTTTTGAAAACTAAAAATATTGTACATTACTCTCAACAAAACACCTCCTAACTTTCCCTATTCTTTTTCGACGCGTTCTACGTCTCACTGTTGACAACCAGAAACATCCTTGGCCTGAACATAAACAAACAAAATTATCTTGCGAAACCTCATAGTCACAACGGGTTGCTAGCGCGTGGCCTCAAAGAAACTGGAGCAGTTCTGTTCAGGTTGGCGGGAATTTTTCGTACTGCACAGCTACTCCACGTCTATAATAAGGGCCTTATTCGACCCTTGTTTGGAGTACTTTCTGCACATCTGGGGGGGCTCCGCGCTCCACCCTTCTATTGGCAACAGAGTGGAGTCTAAAGACTAGAACAATTACACTGTCCCCTACTTCTAAACCTCTTGACCTCTATCATCTGCGACGTGATGTTGGCGCAACTATCTCTTTTCTATAGGTACTACAACGGCTGGTGCTCGGAGGAGTTGGCCACTCGCATTCCACCTTCCATTGCGTCGCCCTCGCAAATACAAGGGGTGCCATGCCCTCTCGCATGCATTTTGCGTGAGCATTGAAAATGCCCAGGTGACTCGTTCCGTTGTTGGTGCCCTCCTTTTTTCCATCCACTTCTGTTCTTGTGGAACTCCTTGCCATCTTCTGTTTTTCCTACTGTATTTTAATCTTCCTCTTTTTAAAACCCACGTCTGCGCACACCTGGATGAGCTATTTGCGTTAGGCTTGGCTTGGGTGGGCTTTCCGTTATTTATTATTATGCACCCTCCTTGAAAAGGGCAGCCATTTCTGTCTCATGAGTGATGGTAATCTCAAAAAAAAAAAAAAAAAAAAAAAAAAAAAAAAAAAACTTATAATAAGATATATATATATATATATATATTATATATATATACATATATATATATACTACTATAATACTATAGCAAGTACGACTCTATATATATATATATACAGCTACTGATACTATACACATGCGATCATACCTACTCAGATACTCCCGCGCTACTCATCCCTTATAAACCTATACGCTACTCAGATAATGAGTGAGGGCCGCCCTATGGTATGATCTCAGAGACTCAGAGAGCTAGAGTCAAAGTCGCCGGCATATCTATATACTCTCAACAGCAGATGCGTAGATAGTACCTACTTCACTAACCATCACTAATGTTTTACCGTTCTACACCACGCATCTATAGTACTCACTCACTATATAATACCTATATATACGTATATCATATAGATATATATATATTATATATACATATATATACTATATCATCTACTATTACTATATATATAACTATATATATATATATATTATATAATACTACTTACACAGAGAAATCGTAGTAACCTATAGCCATTAACCACCTAAACCCCACCAGCTCATATGTAATACAATATATATTCTTATTACTGATATATCTTAATACTATATATAATATATAAAACACAAAAAACCCAAATATTATTAGTATATATATATATATATAATATATATATATACTTATATAATATTAATATATATTATATATATAGTGATATATATATATTATTATACTACTATATACTATAACTATATAATACTAAATTTAAAACATTAATTTAATAAGTAATTTAAATCGTTAAAACTTTAACAACAGACTTTCAATTCAAAAAAACACCGACCCTCATCTTATGATTACAAAAACCAATCATTCTAAACATGACTTATATATATATATATAATTAGAACACACTAGATATTATACAAATATACTTCATATATAATATAATGATATCTTCCTATATATATATTATATACTACTATATATATATATATTATATATTATATTACTAAAAATAATTAACCTGCTACGTATCAATATCATATATTACTATAAATATATATAATATATGATATATATTATTATATTGATATATATACTTACTATATTAATATATATATAACGTGTAATATATAATATATATAGTTATACTATATATATATATATCCATTATATTAGAACTCCGAGCCTTACACCCAAAAAACCATCACCGAAACATATTGCATATCTTATCATCCCCTTCTAATAATGTTACTGTTTGTGCAAAAAAGAAGCCAGCTCACTGAATTTTCTTCTAAAATTTAATCACCTATTTTGTGCCTGCCGTGCAAGCACCATGAGAGAGTGTGTTAACAAATGTCGTTAAATGCTCGTGAATATCCACACTACCACACTTGGTTAACGACAACCCGCATTCCAGCCCGCACATACGGTTGTTTTACACATTCAATTTATTAAATCTCCGTCCCACTCTCCCTCTAGAAAGCGCTCAATCTCTATACAACCGCCGGTACAACCTACATAATATCTCCAACATGCGTTTACCCTTTCTCTATTTCAAGACCTTCGTTTGATCTTGCGATCACACTAAACACATCTTCTGTGCCTTTTCTACGATCTGTAGAATACTCGCAACATGCTCCGTTAATTATTACTCACAATGCCTTATGGGTTGTCGTAAAACTGACATGTCATTAAAGCAACAAGCCTTCAGCATCTATCCTATTAACAAACAATTCATTTTTTCTCATATTTTTTATCACCGTCTCAACGATTCTCGCAATTCCACTTATCTTTTCTTCCATAATGAAGAGAACCTGTCTTGAAGAAATGTATTCTCGGGCCACATCCGTAACGAACTTCGGACTATCACGAAAAGTTTTGCTATTTGAGGCTAATATGACAACTATGCCAGTGTGTGTTTTTGAAACAACCTGCTATACCGATACCTATAAGTCCAAGACCCTCTAATTCGTGCCTCTCGAACGGCCATCCTCAGCGAGCAATGCTCAACTACTCTCAAGCCTACTGAACCATCTGCCTAGCTTTAACTATATCCTATTTATTGGCCTTTCCTAATCCGCTCACGTAAGAATCTGCGACGATGGCACCAAGACCTGCTCATTGCATAGGTACCCGAAGTCCTGACAGCACGCTTTGTGGCAAGCGACAACTGCAGATACCGATATCTCTTCGTCACTAGTTCTAACATGTTTCTGGAGAGAAACTATGAGAGTCACGTGTCGTTTATATGTGTTGATCATTATCTTGTATCGATGATTTACGCCACCATACCGGCACTAGGTGCTCGCGCAAATTAACCAATTTGCGTCGTCACACATCTTCTATCCACGGACAGACTGACTGCAAATCCGTACCTACTGCCACATACTGCTTTTTATAACATTCACATTTCATCTAAAGACTTCCTTACTCCTCTTCCACAGCTTAAGCATACTGCGCCTCCCAAACGATGGGATGCCTGCTACACATGTATACCCATCCCTACTACCACATAAGAAAGCGATTTATCATTCTAACCGTTCCAATCTAATTCTCTGAAGTTATTCGTGACGAATAAACTATCTATAAATATCACTATAACTATTCAAAATTCTAACCATACCTGCGCTCATATTTATATAATGAGCTGAGCGACAAGTCGTATACCACCAATTATAATTTCGTAAAAAATAATTAGATTATAACGAAGTTATTCGGATTGGAAGAGCAAATCAATTCAGTAAAACTGTGATGAGCTTTCATTCTACTCAGCTCTAGGTGTATAAGCAACCTACGCTCTTCATATTCAAGTACACCTCAGGGGAACACTTTCACAATCACTTGTTTCCTCTAAATACTCAAATTACAGCGAAAAGTCTCACATTTGAGACCTCCCAGGTTACCTGTAACCGTTAAACAATTTGAGCTCGGTCTAGCGCCGGAAACACCTTTCCTATCTTCACTCAAACTGGTGCAAAAATCTTCTTGCGAGTTTTTGATTATTATACATTAGCAAAACAGACGTAACATCTGTGTCTACATCTCCAAGTACTTTCTCACTGGAAAAAAAATATGTATAATTTCCGTCAGGGGCTGTGCCTAGTTATCAGTCTTATATCACCCCCTAACCTTATCTCTCAATTAATATACTTTATATTTACAGTATTCTAATTTACCATATCAATACCAGCCTATTCACTACCTAATACCCTATACAAATTATAGTTTATTCATCATTCTTACCGTCCCATCAAATCTTATGCATACTATCGCTATTACAAATATACACTTCATCTATAGAGTAATACACCACTTACCTATAACTATACTATTTACTTCTTGACATATCATATTATACTTCAATATACAATCATGTCTATCTAACTCAGAACTCACTACTACAACTTCTACGCCATACACACCGTAGCTATAATACAGCGTTATTATACGATACCTATATCATATATATTCGCCCCAGAACCAAATTTGCTGTCTCAAAAACCTTAGGAAATAAACAATGAATACAGCTACGCCCCTGGTATATACCTACTATCTTCTTATCGTCAACTTATGTTTACACTTAAGTCTATGCTAGACATAGGCCTACTTCTCTATCCAAAGTTTAAAAGTTAGATTCTATTATATATTTTTTTTATTTTTAAGTCAAATATTAAGTAAATGTGATGCGCTGCCAAATTACATCGTATCTTGCGTATTCCTCTCAGATCCTTAAGGCAAAATCGTTCATTCAATGGATATCGTTTTCCGCACACCCCGGACGGCCTTGTGTATACTTCCCAAGGTGCACGAGAGCTAGACAAAACGTCCATAACCTTGACCCATAACGTTAGTAATTCTCTCAATAATGTAAAAGCGTCTTTCATGACCTCTCTGAACGAGAAGCTCATTTATGGTAACACTCAATTCACCTTCACTTTTCTTGAACTTTCGAAATTCATAAGTTTATGTCATTCTACGTCATTGGTCTTCTACAAACTACAATTTCGTACTCTACAAACACTGAATGCAAACGAATTATCCTGGTTGGTCTTTATAGAGACTACAATTTTATTATCATTCATAATAGTTCTCTATATCTAATTCAAAGAAACAATAAATTTTAAATTATCTTGATAAGTCCTTTACTATTTGCAATAATAAGAAATCAAATCAGTTCTCCAAACGAGTCCATCTCCCTTCCTGCATAACAGCACGATCATGACACCGTGAATACTCACTACACTACATCAATTACTGTTACGATTACCCTTCGATACACGAGAGATTTGCTTCCACTTATTCTGACGATATCTTCCATTTTCCCTCACAAAAATCATATTACCGGCGTTATTTTCTCATATATACTAGATAACATTGTTCTCACAATTCTTCAATTACCTACTTCCTGTTCATATCTAACATACAATTTATAATAAAAAATCACGTACTAACAATCGGTCCGTCGCTTATCTTAAAGTTCACTGCTTTTCCTCTCGAATCCACAATCGCGTCATTGCAAACATTGTGATTATAGCACATGTAAAATTTGTTACCATCACAAAAAAACAACTTTGAGTGCTTAACATCTAGCTCAACACAAGCGCTGATGACAGTCATTACTACTCAATAAACATACTTAAATATTTGTCCGCACTTTATCCTATACCGTATCATAAAAAAAGCTACATATACAAAAAAACATAGAATCTATAAATGAAATTATGTTCTACTAAATATTCACGAACGTGAAAATTGTTTGATTCATACATTCATCGTATGTGTGCTCTCTTATAAATTATAATCATTTACATAATCTTTCGAATAACACACAATACTTTTATTTTTAGGACTTAGTTTCCCCATTTCAAGTAGTTATAATACTAAACTAAAACATATCTCATATCCACTATCATCCTCTTCCTATTATCTTCTTTATATTGTAACTACCCTTTTTTCTTGTATTACTTCAATACATATTATCTACTAATACATGTCATATATTACACATATATACCCACTACATAATATAAGTCATACATCAGACTCAAATAAGTATACTACTTAGCTACCTACGTACAACTATACTCTAACTCAGTCCTCAGGACTATATATCAAATCTGTACCATCAATAACCTATAAGCCACCGATAATAATACTACTCCCAACGTATTAGTCAATCATATGCTCTACATATCATTAACGTATATAATCTCTACCGCCCCTACTACTATACATATATTCTACCTATCTATACTATTACTATACTATATATAACCTATAGCTTATCCTACTATATTTCTATATACTTTATCTCTACTACAATCACTAGTAATAACACAATACTACTATATCATCAGTATTTATACACTATAAGAGATCATATAGCTTAATTAATAATAATATAATTATCACCAAACTCTAACTATATCCAAATACACCACATATCCTCTCTAACTAATAATATATACTTTACGCATATTCCTCCACCAGTCTCAGCCTATCAGTTTTACGTTGAAAAGAATTGTCTTACATGGAGGGGTCTTCAGCTTATCTCTTAACCTATGCTATAAAGTATACTAATATATCTGGCACTTATATACTACCTATTCAGTAGTACGCTAGCACATCCCTCCACTATATATATTAATCTCATAATCATATTACTAGCTACGTACTACACTATCTATAATCATAGTAATCGCTACGCGCTACACATATACTATATTGCGACAAACCAATTAAAAATTCATCCTATCTAAATTATGATATACAGCTCACGTGATGTCAGCAATTGTTCGATGCTGGCACCAGTAAAACCAGATAATTCAACACCCATCAATCACACAAATAACGCTTCGCTTATGCGTCCTCCATCTCTATTTATACATCTGTAAACCCGTCTATAGTAGATGAATGTTACTTGTAGGTGTATGTAAGGCATAATTCTCAGTGATATCGAGGGCGCCAGAACACATCATGATCTCCTAACAGTATGGGTGTATAGTCATCAAGACCCTGATCCCCACTGATACTTCAAATCAATCTATGAACAAGTCCAATATTTATAGATCAGAACACCTGTCATCTGCTTCTCCGATCTTTGTCTAGTCCTGTTCTGCACTACTTGCTTCCGATTCTTCGCAGCAGCAAACGATGGCTATACCACGTAAAAGATACAGAGCAACGTTAAGTCGCACTTTCAAATGAGAAATGTTTCTCTCTAGAGGTATATTCTTATAGTCCTAGAAAGTACATAATTTCAACAAAATTTTCTCACTTTATGATTTTTTGCTAACAATCTACTACTAAGCGACTTAAAAAACACCATCCATGACCTTTCCCATATTATATTATGGACAGCAATGTCATTATATCATATTCATTATTCATCTCATATATAATTTACGTCTATCTATTATTCATATCATTATTAAATCATTTAGTTATTAATATAGTATTCATCTATCTATTATTATCAATTATCATTAATTATTATTAATCTATTAATTTATTCATCTAATTATATTATTAATTTCATATTATACTATCTATTAATCTCTCTATAACAGTATACGTTATCTATCTAATTCATTCATCTAATGTACATACCCTATTATGACTCCAGATACATTCTCATTCAGAAGTCTTAATTATTTCTCATTATTAATCTTTATAAATCTAACTTCAGTATTTCATTATTATTACTTATTACTATTAACTATATTTTCGATGAGTTTTATTTTATTAGTTTTTCTGTTACCAGCCAACCGGTTTTTTTTTCTTTCTTGGAAATCATGGAGTCTCGTTTCTATTCATTATTATTATTCTACAAGTTTCGAGTGGCAATATTTCGATAAATATTAGAGTTAGAGAAAAGTATTCCAAGTAATAATTTGTACGTTTATTCACTTCTAAACAATATCAAGAAAGAAAAAGGTTATTGCAATTTTTTTTTCACCAACATTGCTGTAAAAATCTGTTTTCATGTCGAAAGTAAAATTTTGCTATAACTTACTATTCATCCGAATCCTTCATTACTTCTTTTTATACTTTTTTAAGTTGATATTCAAGTGTCAGAGATGAAAATATTGGGTATACAAAAAAATGTATTAAATAAAAGATATTGAACTCACACAATTGTTTACTATAAAATTCTCATGTAGATTCCATGAACGGTTAAAAGTTATTAAAAAATTTCCATTTAAAAATGTTTGGAAATTTTTCCAGAAAAATTGACCCCCCTCCCAAAAGAAAATAAATAATTTTTTTTTTTACTAATTTGAAATTATTTACAGATGGAGATAAAGCTAAATATTTTACTTAAAACACATATCTTTTTGGTAGGTATTAGCTTTTTGGAAGGTAGGTCTCAAGATATTAGCACTCTATATTTGGCACTAAATTGGCATTGCCAAACAAAGGGATAGAGATTCAGCATACTCGCTCAAAAACACCACTTGCTTTTTATTTCTTACAGATCGGATGAAAATTAGGAAAATTATTGCAAGTTGCGTTCCAAAGCAAACTTTCTCCTTACGCTGAGTAACCCGAAGCTAAGCACAAAGAAAAAATTGCTCACTTTTTCAAACCCTCACCAGTTTCACACCCTGTTTTCTAACTTGCAAGATAAGTCTCTGTCTTTGAGCCACGGAGTTCTCAGATATTATATATATGTATATATATATATATATATATATATATATATTATATTATAATATATATATTATATATATATTATAATAATATAGTATATATAATAAATATCTATAGTATATATATATATATATTATATAGTATATAATATCATATATATATATATATATATATTATATATAGTATATATATATATATATATATATATAATTATAGTATATATAATATATATAGTAGTATATATAATATATATTATATTTACTATATATATATATGATATATATATATATATATATATATATATATATATATGATATATATGGTATATATATATAATAATAATATATATGAATAATTATATATTATTATATATATATATATATATATTATATATATATATATATATATTATATATATATATATATATATATATATATAAACTACACCTGGGAAGTAAAATGCTAAATTTAATCCTACCTAAAGAAAGGTAATAATAATAATAATAATAATAATAATAATAATGAATAATAATAATAATAATAATAAATAAATAATAATAAGTATAATATCAAAAATATAGATATATAATAAATAATATATAATTAATATAATGAATAATAATAGTATATAGATATAGATAATAATATCAATAATAATAATAATATAATAATAATAATTAATAATAATATAATAAATAATTAATAATATAATAAATATAATAACGAATTAATAATAATAATAAATATAATAATAATAAAATAATAATAATATAATAATAATAATGAATAATATAATCAATAATTCACACTTACCCCTTACTTACAAAATCGCCTCTAATTAAAACTTTACTGGGCATAGAGCTTCACCGTATTTGCTCTGACCTGGATACTTTTGACGCAGAGCTCTCAAGAAATTAAACACGAATCTGTTAATAACAACTTTCCCATATCTACTAGACTACAAATCATTAAAACCTATTAATAAATAAGAAAATTGTCGAAGAAAAGCAGCAAGATAATAGGGCATAAGCTTGACCAATTCTTTCGTTCAGATCCCCAATTATAGATACGCAATTAATTATGAAATACACGGTTGAAGACAAAGATAATTCAATACGACATCAAGTCCAAATCTAACACTAAAAGATATAAAACTTAGATCTTACTACAAGCCATTGAAACTTTTTCCTATGTTTTCTGAAAGAGCAAGTGGGACTAAGGAGAATGTGAACTCATGTGCCGTATAGCCTAATTTCATTTGTATAAGATGGCTGTAATGCCTCTTAACATCGGGTATACCTAATTCTCTCAAACGTCCGTGTCTCGACTATCATAGATACAGGGCCCAGTAAGAATCTTTGAGCATTTAGAACACGGAACCCCCAACCAATCTCGAGTATTTTCTAAGTTTTGCATTCTACACCGTGCAGGAATTTCTTTGAAATTGAAGGCTGGCTTGAGTCCTCTTATAAGAAGGCAACAAAGCCGGTTAAATCACATTAAGTTAATGAACAATGGAGAATTTTGTTTGAAATATTTTTAGGTTTGCCTAGATAGAGTCTCTTCATTGAGTAATATTTAATTATTTAAGGATTTTTAGATTTTACGGTTAATTATAAAAAGTTTTTATTTTGTACTGTCACATTTTATTTAAATAATATTTATTTTGTTTCATGAATGGTGATATTAGTCTTGAATAACTCTGATAATTGCGTAAAGTTGCTGGTGAAAAAAGCAATTACAAATTCAGAAAAAAGGGTTGTTCTATTTTATTTAAGACTAGTGCTTAAGAAATCAAGTCATGAAAGCGGTTGATACCTTTAGAGAATTGGAAAAGGCTTGTAAATCTCATATTAAATTAAAGCTGATGTCAAATTTCAAATATACTATAATAATACAGGAATAGAGAATATTAATAATAATATAATAATAATGAATAATAAAAACGAATAATGAAAACTAAATACTTATACAATCATATATAAAATTCGCCTTCTCTAATAGGCATCGAAAACTTTTCCAAACACCTAAAATAGTTACGTTAAAAAGCTGCGTAAAGGAAAAATCGCCATCACCACACACACACCACACACACACAGCACACACACCACACACAACAACAGCACCACACAACAACAAAACATATTAGAATCACTCCGGTGCAACGGAAGAACGATTGAGTTGGCGAGGAAAAGGGCCCGAACCTGATGTCCCTCGTCAGAATCCTAGGTAGCAATTGCCTAGAGTAGTTCCACTTCTAGAATAAGACGATGCCCGTGAAGGTGCAAACATTTAAATATAGCTATAGTATATATTATATAAATTATGTATCTAATATATATATATATATAGCTAGTATATAGTAATGATATATATATATGATATAGTATTATATATATATATAAATTATTAATATATAATATATATATATATATATATATACTATTATTATATATATATTGTAAGATATATTATATATATATATATATAGTAGTATATATACTGTATATATTATATAGTATTTTATATATATTATATACATATATTTATTATATTAGTTTATATATATTATATATATATATATATATATGAGTTAGTATAATATATGATATATATATATATATATATATATTAGTGGATATTATATTATAGTAGGCAGGGTATGTAGTACGTATTTATCGAGTATATTAATAGGTGATATTATATATATATATATACTAATATAGTATATATATATATATAATACTATAGTATTATATATATATATATAATTACTTATATATAATATTATTAAAATTATGTACTCTCCCGTTAATTTTTAAGATGAGTTCGCAAATACACATTTGGTTAATGCATAGGTTAGTGTTGAGTTAGTTTGCTCCTTAACTGTGATAAGTTTAAATTTACTGATATGAGCTAGTGAGTGGAGAAATGCACCCTTAAATAAATATGAAAAAGAAAAAACAACTTTCTTTGATTAAATTCAGGTAGACTGGTGACGGTAAGTAGATTAGTTGATTGGAAAATTGTTTCTTTTTCACAGTTAGATTGAAAGTAAGTTTCTTTCAATCAACAGCTTAGTTACTGGTAACTTTCTTTCACCTACGTAGGACTTAGATACTATTATAGAATGCGACAGATTACGAAAGGGACACAGGTTTTAGAATCGACAACTTCTAAGTTGAATAGTTAAACACTTGAAAAGCCTATAAAATAATTTTGAATCAATGAAATAAAGACTTTTTAACGATTTCACTGCGGGAGAAGTCTAAAAAGGCAGGAGGAATTACGGGAGTTTCACAAATTATTTGGTATCCGGTATTCCGGACCGAAAGCAAAAAGGCAAACTTTATTTAAGGCAACATTTTTTCCTCATAATTTGGTTATTTGTTCCATGTCGCTCTTCAATTCTAAGTTTGAACATTTCTCCATTTAATAGCTTAAAAACAAATAATAATGAAAAAGCGCATTAAGCATTAATTCAGTAATTTACCACTTTGAACATTTGACAAATAATTAAAAGTGAGTGTGACTTAATTTGAGATACTAAAGATTAAATTTTAATATTCCTGGGCGGGGGCGATGGCATAAATTACGACGAAATAAATATGATAAAAAAAGAAAAAAAGTCTTTATCATTAAATTATCCGAAATTATGATACTAATCTCAGAATAACTGAGGATTCTTGCTGTATTCCGATTCCGGGAATCGATACCGACATTGGAAGAGTTTAGATCGCGCCACGACAGGCCGCTTTTCCTTTTAGGAGCGATTTGTTTGATTTGTTGTGATTATCATTGGTTACGGTTTGGGATTACACTGTACCTGGTTGCCTGTAGACGAAGATGTAAACGGAACATCGTATAGACAGGGGCATCAGTTCGCTAACGTGGTTACATTCCGATTCCCACTGATGAGTCAAAGCATGATATTTCCAGAAGGGAATAAATGATTATAGATATACCATTTTATTTAGCTTGCCTGGGGTACGGACTTTCTGAACGAACTTTATAACCATCATCTCCAATATATAGCGTTTTGGATTATGCCCTTTGCCATATGGGCGCTTCCTTTACGGACTTTTAATAGTACATTGACGTCCCCGTTACTTTTACTTTATTTGTTCCATGCGACTGATACAGATCTCTTCTACTTCTCTCAGCTTAAGAGATATTGGTATAACCTCGAGTCTAAAGTCCTCATGAACTCTTGCCGAAGATCTCTTGGGGACTGAATAGTTTCCACTACTCTTGAAGGTGAATTGGAAGAAGTAGGATCAGTTAAAATGAGACTTGTATAAGCCAAAGGTTTAAAAAACAATTTGGTGTTAAAGGGACAACATCGTTGTCCGAAGAGGTGTATTAGAGGTCTCGAGTTTGATGGCGTCGGCGATAATTCCGCCAGGATTAGTGATAAAACTCAAATTTCCAAGTTTTACGTTGCCTAGGTGGGCTTGTAAATTGTAGAAGGCAGTTTTTTGACAGTCGATTGATCTTTCCCACTATTTATTCTTTCCCATCCAGGGCTATGACAAGGGAATTCGGATATGTTTAATTTGGATTTTGACGCAGAAACTCGAACCTGTTTCCGAAACAACGAATTGTTCAAGAGCATCCGCGCTTCTATTAAAGGAACTGGGCATTTGGTCACTGATTCGTAAATTTGGAACTACCAAACTAGTGACATAAACGCTTGAACGGATTGCACAAATTTGATTTGCAGGACATGTCAGGGGGAATGTCAAATCTAAATAAACAACAACGAATGATTGAGTAACAGAGTGTTAACAGACAAGTATGTAGCATTTTTGTGGTTGATTTAAACTTTGACTTTGACAAAGAAATGTTTAGTGTAGTCAACACCTACACTATTGAAAGGACGATAAAAGTTAACTTGAACTTTTGTGAAATTTGTGAACTTTGGATATTGAAAGGAAAAGCTGTTGTACTTTGTGCAAATTACACATTCCGACAGTAATTTTCTTATCGTGTGTCGAGCTGATGTAATCCAATAACCTTTTAAGCGAATACATGTAAGGGTTGCCTGAATGCCAAGGTGTTTACAGGCAACATGCGCATCTTTAATGATGAGAAAGGTCAGAGTCAGATGATGGGATTTACCAAGTACTACAGGATTCACCTACCCCTAAAACAGTAATCAATCATAGTAGAGATAGACGGCCCTTACTGTTCTGATGAGCCCTGAGGTCATCTAAAACGAGGTTGCAGCACGAGAAACCAAATCAGGTGGTGATTTAGCAGAAGCAGGGTTCGACTAAACATCATTAAGAAACCGAAGTTCAAAAAAAGCTTTCCTGCTGCATGAATTTTAACAAGAAAAGTCTAGCTTTTCTTATCTCATTCGATTGAGGAAAGAGTTGATACACCACGAATTTATGAAACGAGAAGAACATACTCCTTTACGAAGTGTTGAAAAGAAGACATATCCGTGAAAAGTGTGTGAGATAGGAGGAGGTGGGCTGTATGACCATAAAATGTTGAAGAAGGGCTCCACCAATCCCTCGCCCCCGAACCTGCTGAAATTGGCCAGTAAACCTGATCGTGAGCGGAGCAGTTCGGAACCAAAATTTCGGCCAAAGGCTTAGTGTTTTTGAAGAACTCTCGATGTGACAATGCCTCGAGTTATCAAGTCGGCAGGGTTTTCATCCGTTTTTTAACGAAGTGAAAAGAGATAGGCAGTAAATTGTCATCTCTCATGGAGGAGACCATCCTTTTGATATCTTGGATTCTATTTTTGACAAAAATTTGCTTTGTTTTGCTACCTCCTCCCGCTACCCATGCTAGGACGATCTGGGAATCCGAGAAGATGTTGACAGCCTTGAATCCACCTCTGTTAATCCCGTCAATATTTGTGGAAGGCACTTAAGAGAGCCAAATAGAACTGAATAGTAGTTCGAGACAAGGAAGTGTTTTTCCCCCTGAGAGAGCCCACCTTAGATTTCGCCACAATAGTCGAGGGACGTTTCCCTGACCGGTGACGTTAACTGCGACCCATAACATTGTGACTTGCGTCACACAAAGATGTTGAGAGTTGAATGTTGCTGATCGCATTCAAAAGCAGAAGCGTTGAAAGATAAGTTTTTGGAGGTCGTCGAGATCAGCACGAAGCTTCTCCCAATCTTCTTTTATATCGCTTGGTCATGGAGTCTGCCCAACTCATTTCTTCTCCCATGTCGCCTACATCAACAGACCGTCCGCCTTTTAAGGTAACAGGGAAGGAAAAAAAGAAAGAGGATCAAAGATTTTGTTAACTTGGGAGAGAAAATCTCGTTTTGATTCGACTGATGTAAGGTCAAAGTCGGCTAATCTAAGGGTATCATTTTCGGGATGTTAAAGATACCCCAAGACTTTTTCCTCCTCACATTATAAGAGGAAAGCATCTGATCGTCTTTGATTTGAGCTTTATAGATCAGGGTGGTTTGGGTCCAGGAACACAGAGTTTGAACCCCCTCCTTCATCATTTCTACCGAGGCTGAATAGATGTCTCTCAAAACATCAGGGATGAATGAGTGTAGATAAAATTATCCACATACAAGTTATTGACCAGAAACCGAGAGACTGAGATCGAATGAATATTTTTGCTTTTAAATCTGATATCTTCATTACGTTGCTCTAAAGATAAAAAGGGGATAACCGCAAGGCAAAAAATTGATTTCCGTTACCTAAAAGTCAAGTCTGGCGATCTTCTCTCCCAGAAGAAACAAAACTTGTTTACGATGCTTTCAGTTTAAGATAAGATCTGAAGAAAGGCTTTCGAGATGTCAGCGACAACCACATATTGTTGGTCCTAAACGGTAAAGAAGGGAGACAAAATAAAGGTAACGAACATAGTCGATGCTGGGTAACATGCTTTGAGTTAAGTGAAGTGTAGCGCCCTTTTGTTCCAAGAGGTTATCAATTGAAACACATGGCCTGATTTAGTAGAAAGCTGATAGCCATTTTTATTAACAGGCCCCTATGGGGGATCACTACTGGGTAAAGGACGATCGGTTAAGTCTTCGGATCAACAAGTGATTTTCGATGAATACCACATCTCATTGTTCCTTAAAACACAGTGTAATGGCCTTATAAGACGCTTGATTGCTAAGTCACGATTTTTAACATCGTCTAAGCGTACTTAAAGCAATACGATAATTCGAAGGGACCTGATCCACTAATTCTGGGATCATATTATTGTCGATAATAGTATCCCACACAGTTGATAAATTTGGAATTCCTGTGCTTCGTTTTATATGTTAAAGTGCTGAGTGATGGTATCATAATCCTTCTCCTCTCCTGAATACCCAAAGACTCCAAGCTGTACAGATATTGCCAAATCCCAGGCGCTCGGCGCACTTATTTCAATTCTGAGAACTCGCCACGAACGTCCGGGTCAACGTAGGATGAGCCGGTCCAATGATCCGAGCCGCTTGACGACGATAAGAGACAGCTTGGAATAGGTGTCTCTCTCGCGCACCGCGAGGAGACGACTGGATACCCGATACATGAATGCCCTCTGATGTTCGCATCTGTAAATCAAGAATTGGACCTCGTCTGAAGTCTGCGTTTATGTATACGAACAGCGCTTGTTGATCTCGAGGAGTACGCAAAAGAATCTCACTCGCGCGCCCCAAAGGAAGCAACCCAAAGACCTGTCTTGAATGGCGACTACCTTCCAAGACAATCGATAATTGTTGAAGTTGATTTCATATGAATAAAGTGGTCAGTACCTAAAGAAGGCTCGATGTGCGATCGAACCGAATCCATAAGGGGCCCACAACAGGACTTGGTCAGCCCACAATTATGTGTTTTTAACGAAATGCGACTAATGGCTGATGCCTAAACCTGTTAAATCACGGCAACACCCAACATCCAAGAGAAGGGTCTGAGCCAGAACCTCGGGGTTCTTAATAAAGGAATCCCAGCAGCGAATTTAATATCTAGTCGAGTGCTAGGTACGAATGTACGTATCTTACTTCTCCGGAGACAAATGTTTTTTATTGGATTCTTCTGCATTATAGGGTAGTATGAGCGTCACCCACACACAGTCCCTGATTGTCCGAGTTTAGTAAGGCTGCAATTTAGGGCCGAGCATATGTTCTGCCTCGGATGTTGAATCCCAATCTATAAGAGAGCGAATAGGGGAACTGATTTGTTCATTGTAACGCGTTGCTATTATGGTTATTGTAAGGGCAGAATATGTTGAAAGCTGATTGGATGTGCCGTACCGCAGTATTAATACAATAGATCAGATTAACATCAGCTTTATTGTCTTCATCAGCATTTTCTTGACGAGAATGCTCCCTGTTTTGATAAGTGGTTCCAGCGGAACAGAGAGCGCCTAGATGTTTTCGGCTCTTCTCATTTATGCAAAGGATACTTTTTAAATTGAAGTGTTTTTGAGCTGGGCTTGCTTCGTTATCTGCTCATGTGCTTCTATTGCTGGGACAGCTAACACGCAACATGTTTAATGCTACAAAACTTCTGTCCCTTTTTGATTTAGGGTTTTACGTAAACAACCGTGCAGAGTCGAGAGGTAATGGTCTCGCATTGCACAGCTTACATCTTGACTTCCCTTGAAGTTGAGTTATTTCGAGATTTGAATTTAGAATTGTGATTGAGGTTCAGAAGAAAAAGTAGTTCTTTTTTAGAGAGCCACTACCTTTTGAAGTGTTGAAAGTATGACTCTTCAGATCAGAGGGTCTCCTCTTCTCCTTTTTGAAGTTCTCCCTTTGGAAGAAGATGATTTAGTTGATTAGAGAAGGAAGTTGAGGTCTGAGAGGTGTCGAAACCTCAGGCATTGTTCATGAATTATCCTGATATATGCCTCGCTTAAAAATCAGATAATTGGAGCGGATATTGTTCTCTATAGTCCGCAGCTTCAACTCTCATCTTAAAATGAGAAGAGGCAGTTTAACATAATTATGTGCTGATTAGATTCTGGCAGCCAGAACTTTCCTCTGGGGAAGAGGTCAATCCCGAGCCTTCCTTGAGTTCCTTTTAGAATTGACCCGACCTTTACAAATAAAGGAATTCTGAACCGTTTCAAGTTGCTTCCCCGTCCCAGTAGGCGGGAGATGATCTCAGTTCATAGGAAAATAGAATCAATAATGAAGGCCTTGTCCAAATAAATGTTCTTTAAAAATGGACAAGGCAACTTCATAGTTTTCATCCGTACCCGTCAAATGCTCAATGTCTCTGAGAGCATATCCCTTTAAATGGGACTTGAGATAAAGATCTGCAACTGTAACGAGCTTCGTGACAAGAGTAAAAGTCCCTCCTGCCCCCCATACACAGTGTATTGAACTTCCTGCACCGGAAGGGTAAGAAAAGGAGGTGCTTTGTCCTCGTCGCGCTGAAAAAATCTCTCGCAATGTTTTAGGCTGGGATCATTCTAGGGCTAAAAGGAGCTGCCTTGGGAAAAGACTTGGGTGTTCACGAACATCTGGCTTTTGTGCGAAATTTGATAGCTGTTCTTCATTATCGAAAGGGCAATCAGAAGACTTTCGAGACTGTGCTTTCATTCCATATCGACTCTTAACAGTTGGAGGAGCTTGACCACTCTTTAAGTGTGGTACGCATCAGTTAGCCTGGAAGATCTCTTCGTTCCTAGAAGCGATTGGTCGAACTTGGTGTACTCAGCCCCTATTAATAGGTTTTCGATCAGAGTATCTTGAGCTTTAATGTCCGAGATAATCCGAGGGTCACCTTGGTCGAAAGATTGTTGTTGATAACATAGGGCTTCTGATGAGGTGGTAGGTTGATCTGAATCAATATCACACCCCCGGTTCCTCTTTCCCTCCCCCGCGTCCTCACTCCCCCTTCCCCCCCTCGCCTCTCACCTCCCCCGCCCCGTCCCCCACCAGGAAAAATGTTTTGCAGGCATAAGAAGTAATGGCTTTCTCCGTTAAAACACCCTTTTCAAATAACCCCTCGGCAAAAAGGGGGACTCCAGCCTTGCGCACAATAAAGCCTGTAATTGAGCGGTTTGCTAGTTTAAACTAGCTGTTTAAATATATCTAATCCAAATACCCGAAAGAAGAAACGCAGGTCTTTTTCCATTTGAGAACTCCATCTGTGACTCTTAAGGTCTAAATCGTTTAATTATTAATCAAACAAATCGTGTGAACAGAATTAAATAGGAGAGTTTAACAATGTGAAGCTAGTGTGAGAATATTTCTCAAATGGCGTAATGCAAAAAGACAGGCCGTATTGACCTGGGAAACTAACTGCGCAGGAGAAAAATATCATATCACGAGCGAGAAAATATTAAAACTAAATAATAGAATACCCAAATTAAAAAATAAAATAAACACAGCTGCGAGGTCAAGCATAGCAGATAAACAATAATCAATGGAGTAACAGTCGCAGAAAATATAAATAAGAGCAGAAAAAAATATTCCAAACTGCGTAGCCAATGAGGCTGAAAAAAATCTGC